>CAIGQV010018273.1:530860-554045 GCA_903798115.1 Danio jaintianensis | reverse complement strand
TCTTCACCCTTGAATTCATTCATTTAGACTCTCCAGCTGCTGCAACACAGAGTTTATAAAACACTTATATTATAGCAGTAAAGCTGGAAAATCAATAGGTATATAAATCTAGTTTTGATCTGATAAATAATTTTTTTAAAGGTCTGAATGACTGGCCTCATGCAATAGTTTTTATGCTTAGTTGCAGATATTATTTTATTAATGAGAAGTGGAAACAGGGAAGATTCCTGATACTTTTACAGAGTTAAGAAACAACATACAAAAACAGTTCAGCTATAACAAAGACACACTCAGACCTCATGAATCAGACCTTGTACCTCAACAATGGTAACAATTAAAATGTTTCATGCCGCAATGCATGCTGGGTGTGGCACAGTACAAAAGTCCCAGCATGCATTGCGGCATGAATAAATTATGTAATATAATGGTGGTTACAGTTTTCTTTATTTGCTTTTGATTCTGCTGTTGTTTATGGTTAGACATTCAGTTGCCTGTTAATAGCCAGTTTGTGATGTCTGTGAGTTAAACTGCTAATTTTATTACTTGTCACCATTGTTGAGGTTCATAGGCTGATTCCTGATGTCTCTTTGAGTGCAACTTACACCAGAGAGCAAAGTGTTTTTGTCCAAGATATTCTTAAAAACTTCCAGAATTCAATGCCACATACAAGCATGATATGTTACATTTAACAATAGATTAAACATTGGATAAGAGCAATGAATTATATTACTGTATATTATATTAGAACAGGTGCCTCATTTAAAACAATATTAACTTCACGAGATCTTATTTAGTTTTTTTGAGTTGCTTGCTGCATCAAAAGAGCTTTTTACACAAAGTTCTTAAAAATTGCAGCAGTCAAAATAAATGAATGTTATAATGTCAGGGTTAAGAGCCCGATTTAAACAAACTCCATTCTCCATGATGGTGACTTAAAATGTTAACCTTTTTCTCAAGAAGAACTTTAGTAGATGTTATACAAAAATAAAGGTTTTAGTAACAAGTGTAGCTGGTGATGCTGTTTGTGGAGCTGTTTAATCATCTGCTGATCATTTTAATGATTTAATCATTTGTTGCACTTCAGGTTATTTCATTACAAAGCTGTGACTGAAGTTGTAGTTTTTTGTATGTTCTGTTCTTGTTTTTTACCTTCTGTATTTCTTCATTTGTTCATCGCTAATCCTCAATTATCATTTAATTAGTCATTTAATTAATTCATTTACTTCAGCTTTGCTCCATGTTTCTTGAACACTCAGTAGTGTGGACACTTGGAAGTGTTCAATTAAAACTGAGGTATTTGCTCTGGGGTTTAAAGGGTTAAAGGTGTGAGACGTAAAAACACGGTGTAAAAATGTATTTTAACAGTAATATAATTTTAATTTAAACTACGGAAGTAGACTGTAAAAAAAACAGTAAATTGCTGGCAACCCAGCTGCCAGTATTTTACCGTAAAATCAAGGAAAAAACTGTATTTTGCTGTAAAACCTAAAGCTAATTTCTTCTGTGTGTCACCCTTGTGGAGGAGAGTAGAGCCAGTGTTCGAGTCAAAGATGAACAATGAAACGCTGATGTTATGCTGCATGTTTCTTTATTTAAAGACAATAGCTGTTTAGTTGCTGATGCAGTAAGAATCTCTCTGTGTTAATTCCAGCTTTACATGTATGTGTGTTGCTGTGAAATTTAAGATATTTGGGTTAAACAGAACTTTTCGAATGAACTAAAATAGGCTATCATTATAAATGTGCTTATAAGCATAAATAGCACATTACTTCATAAACTCACACAGCAGTTGGCCAATTTGAGGCAGTCGCTTTCAGTGAACAAAATGAGTTCACTTGAGTATTGTGTATATCAATGTAGTCCATGTATTTTTACAGCAACATACTGTAAAATACTACAGCTGCCAGCATTTTACTGTTAATTTACAGAGCAACAGCTAGATGCTCTTAATTTAATAGTAACTTGCTGGCAACCAAGCCAGTTACGGGATAATTTTTAACAGTGTATGCTAGCTGCTGTTCTTATGCTTACCTTTGCTCCCTGTTACATGGCTAAACATCATATTGTTTGATCTGCCGGCAAACTCAAACCCTTGTGTGATCAGTGCCTCCTTGATCACTTTCTGTCCTGTTAACACCACTGCTGGCTGTGAACCAATGTATATCCCGTAGATTGATCCATAGTGCTGAGCAAACTGCAGATAAGTGAAATTTTTATGTTTTTCATACAGTATTTTAAATGCTGCAGTTTGCATTGTGTTCTTATGTTCCTACCTTGTCAATGTCCTTTAATGGGCTTATGCGATTCAGTTGTAACAGATTACCAAAAAATGGAACTGGTGTGGGTCCAGGGGGGAAGTTTCTGGGTCGCCGAATTCTCAGCTGAAAGAATAGAAGAAAGGCTCAGAGACACAACAAAACCAGTGCAATCAACATGGTTATTGATCTACTAGATGGCCAGACTGTACCCTGCTGTTTAATACGAACAGAGAACTGATACGCATGCACACAGAACACCTTTTTATAGTTAGTTAAACTGGAGTCATGGACAAGACTATATACAGTGCTCAACATTGTAGTGATAATTGAATTTAACATCAATATTTTGGTATTGGTATTAATATTGATATTTTAGCCTCACACGAGGGCACCAAATAATGTAGTGATCATTTCTTTGGTTTGACTCGAATATTAAAATTAACAGTATTAATATTAATATTGAGATTTTGGTCACTCCACTCTTAAGGTGTGTATAAATAACAGATAAATAACTCCTTTTAAACAGGGAACCAGACAGCTTCGACTGTCAAAATAATTAACAATTAAATATTGTTAATTGAATTATACAAATGTAAAGGTGTTTATTATCTGGACTAATCTGAAGGATAATGAGATCGTCTGATTTGTAGAGCCTTTTGCTGTATTATAAACACAAGGAAGACACAATTGTAATAAATGTGTATTTATTAACAAAAGAGTAAACAAGGGTAACTAAAATGACTAAATGTACAATAAATGAAGTGCATAGGCATGAATCATGAAGGTGATTAAGTTGAGGATTGTGATTAGTAACTTATCTTTTCTAAAGACAAGCTAGAGTCTGATAAATTAAACCTTATTCTAAAATAACAAACAACTGAGGAAGTTTTTGTTATTAATGAATACCAGTTATAAACATCTAATTAATTTGATTATTTTACACTGAGGGCGTCACGGTGGCGCAGTGGGTAGCACGATCGCCTCACAGCAAGAAGGTCGCTGGTTCAAGTCTCGGTTGGCATTTCTGTGTGGAGTTTGCATGTTCTCGCCGTGTTCGCGTGGGTTTCCTCTGGGTGCTCCGGTTTCCCCTACAAGTCCAAAGACATGCGCTATAGGTGAATTGGGTAAGCGAAATTGTCCGTAGTGTATGTGTGTGAATAAGAGTGTATGAGTGTTTTCCAGTGTTGGGTTGCAGCTGGAAGGGCATCCACTGCGTAAAACATATGCTGGATAAGTTGGCGGTTCATTCCGCTGTGGCGACCCCTGTTTAATAAAGGGACTAAGCCGAAAAGAAAATGAATGAATGAATGAATTTTATACTGGAACACACTATGCCAAGGTCTCTTTTAGAGGTTGGAAAAGTGGTATATTAATGCTTCTGCTGTTGATGCACTGGTTGGAAGAACCTGGAACTTCCTGCAGGTCTTGATGCATGGAACAAGCAGACATAGGTCTCTTGAGCTTTGAGCCTTGAGAAGAAGAAATCTGGAGATTCTGGAACACACAGAACTGGAGATTTCTGGAGGTGGTAGTCCTGAAGCGATGGTTTCAGACGCCTTGGAAAAAGCACTGTGAATCCAATCACCATGAAAATCCTTGCTGGAGCATGCAGCAAAGTTCTGAAGTCTTTGAGCAATTTGAATAGTCTGGGAAGTGCAGAAAATCCTTTTGTTTCGTCTTGCAGACATTCAGTGGTGCAATGCTAAATGTGTACCACCACTACTACCTTGTGTATCACCACCACACACTCATTCAACTTCTTTGAATGTTTTATCCTTTTTCTGGAAGGCGGGATTGAAAAGATGGTGCCTTTCAAATCCAGCATTATGAATGGATGGTCCTGTGAGGTGGTCACTGGAGGGTGTCATCCATAGTGTAACCGGCATTTGCATAGTTATAGTACAGTGAAACTGTTTTTATATTTAAGAGTCTTAAATATTTTCCTATGCGTAATTCACTTTCCAAACCACTTCTAGTTTACCCAAGTATGTATAATGTTTAATGTATAAACATTAATAAGCAAAGTTTCATACAGTGGAGTATTTCAAACAGTGCATATTAAATATATACATGATTATTTGAATCTAAAGGTATATAAAGTGAAATATTCCATTTTGTGTCCAATTTGATAGATGGAAACATTGTAATTCATGTGTCTCTCTCTCTGTCTGAGACGATGTAGATTAGAAGGAATGTTGATTAGGTCAAGAACCCATTTTCCAACTTGACACATCTTAACACCTTTGTCATTCAGAAGAACAAAGGACAGATGGTTCTTCACCGTCTCCATTGCCACTCTTACTGATAAGTTAACAAAAGGGCCAGAGTTACGTGTTAACTCTGCAGCATTTGTTCATATTGGAAATTAATTTCCACAACTGAAGTTCCTGACTTTACCGCTGATCAATATGAGTACAGCCCTTATACATCTCTCATTTAAATTAATATTTTCTTTATGAAACTTTACGATTTTACATTTGTGCATTTACATTAGATTAGTCCGTACTAAAGCCAAATCTTCAGCTAATCTAACAAACTAACTTATGATAACGGTCCAAAATTGGTACACCAAAATTTATATATTAAAGAAAAATATTCAACAAAAAATGTAAAAAGCAACATTCAAGAGAAACAAAAAAATTATAAAAGTTTTACATTTTTATATATAATTTTTCCCCAAAATATTTTGCATGAATTTAAATGTATTATCTTTCTATTTCTAAATATGTTCGGTGACTAAAATATTATTTTAATAAATATATCCATTTAATAAATCTGTTTTGTTTAAAAGCACCAAAATATATATTACCTATATTCATTGAGAAATAGATAAAATATTCATTTTCAAAATGGGGTGTCATTTATGTTGAGCTATGTTGTAGGTAAAAATGTAAGCTAGGATTACAAATATAGGCTAAAAGTCACTGCCTGGAAAACGTTTTCCCTGATGGATCATTTTGTAAACATGGCCAACATCATTGTAGATAACTGATGATCAGGGTCAGACAGAATCATTGGATATTTTTTGCCATTTCTATGCAGGATTTGGTAATAAATCTGTGGATTTACAGTATGTAGAATGATTTTGAGAGTATAGGAGCTGAAAACCCAACACAAAAAATAACTTTTTTTAAGGTTTATGATCAAAGTCCAATTAGAGCCACTTATTTGGTAAGTAAAGCTAATGAAGGTCTTTCATATAATACATGCACTAAAAGACATACATATATTATATAAATATTTTCTTATTGATTAGTAATACTGAAATTAATCTAAAAACAGAATAAATGTGTATTTACACACATTTAAATAAGTAAATAAATTGATTGAATGATGAGCCCAAAAATCTGTGAAAATCTGCAGATTTCTGCAGGCACATATTTCGTGTGAGTTAATTAAGACGTATTCAGAATGTGTTTATGAAAGCTATGTTAATATATGGTCTTTTGCTGTGCTGGAGTGCTCTCTTGTGGTTGGATAAGTTAGTACAAGTTTTACAAGTTATTGAAGTGATGCAAGCTCAAACTGTATGGGGTGTCAGAAGTTACAATATTCAATATACAATATTCAGGTAAGGAAGAGTATAAAAGAGGACGTAATAGCTGAATGCTCCCCCCCCCCCCCCCCCCCCCCCACCCCCCACCCACACACCCCCCCACCCCCCCATCCACAACCCCCCTCCCCACCCACCCCCCCACCCACACACACACACACACACACACACACACACACACACACACACACACACACACACACACACACACACACACACATTCATATACTATGGCCAATTTAGTTCATCTAATTGACATGGGCAGTTCACACAGAACATGTTTTTTCCTTTCCAATGCACTATTTTCTATTGTTTTTCAATGTAAGCATATGCTTCACGGACGTGGGTGTCCATTATGCTCGTGTCTTGCATCTTTTGAAGTGCCACACATTTGATCACCACATTTTTTAGATGCCATGTCAAGTTAAAAGACCTTCAACCTGCACATGCAGCACTGCTCATCACTGTCAGTTCCAAAGCAGTAGACCAATCAGAAAACTTGGAGGCAAGACAGCCGTTGCAAGTTTCTGTTTACAGGCACTCAGTGGATGTGTCCAGATACTCGTGTGCTCTATGCTGTGCTTTTTCTTCAAATCAATTCGAAGTGCTGTGTCTCGCATTTTTAGAAGCAAAGATGTGTTCGGTATGAATGATTCCTTACAGTGCATGCCATGGTTCACAGTTTCAGCAACCTTTCTGTGTTTGCGTGTGTGTGTTTCTTGTTAGCGGCAACTGAAGTTCCAGCTGTTGCTCATTGTGCTGCCTATTTCTACTTGCTTGTTTGGTTAGTCCATTTCAGTTAATTGTTCTTTTATGCTGTTTCTGAGTGTGCAGTGCTCAGGAGTTATTTGCCGGGGTCACTTCTGCCTCTGGTTCACTTCTGCCTCTGGTTCACTTCTCTGGCTGGAGTTTATCTCTCATCTGACTTTTTTGGCTTCTCCACTCCTTTGCAGATGCCTGTTGTTACAGCTTTCATTCAGTTCTCTTTACTGACACAATTAGTTTTTGTTATGAACAAGCCTTTTTATCAGACTTAGCTTATAAACGTTGTGTTGCTTTCACATTTGGATTCTGACTTTTCTGTTCCGACGTAACGAACTGACTAAACTTGGCACCAATCTCAGTGATCTTTTGATTAACAATTCAGTACACATTGATAAGCAAGAGAAACATTCCCACACCTTGGATAAAAGTTTCTGCTAAATGACTAAATGTAAATGTTGTCACTGGTCGTGTGGTGCAAGCTTCAATAACCCACATGTCCAAGCTCACTGTTCAAGACCAACACCTGATAGCTGATGCCACTACATCGCCCGCTGCATCTATTCTTCTAGCTGTCTCCACCGATCCACCTGCTGCTGTCCATAGCGAGCCCTATCTGCCTTCTCCCCTTACCTATGATGATGAGTTCAAGATGTGCTGAGCTAAATGTTCTAAATCTTCATTATTTTTCTCTTTTCAATCAATTGCATTTGTGCTCACAATAATATCTGGATGACCTGCGTTATGTTGCATGGTGGGGTAGAGGAACAAGCACCCGTTTTACACATCTTTTCAGGCACATATATTTATAGTGTTCATGAGAATTGAACCCTGTCCAAAACTGCCTCCCATGTATCCTGGTCTATTTCAATATTAAGGTCCGCAGTCCAATAGGATATATGCAGAAGGACTTTCGGTAAGCCAGTTAAAGCGCCTCTGGTGAAATGTATGTCATTATAAAATCGCAGCATTTAACATCTCTTTTCTTTTAAAAGCAATGATCTTCACTGCCTGATTGGTATACGATATAAAGGGGGTCTCAGAATGTACAAGAAGCACTGCATTAAATAATTTTTTTCTGCGCAATGTCTTTAAAATATGAACATTTATTTTACTCTACTATTTTCAATAGAATTTCTGCGCAAGCCTGCTGATCCTGATAGCGCGTGCGTGTAAATGGATTTTCATCTCGTTTTACACTTGAACAACTAAATGAATGCTTAAGTATATTTAAAGGAACCTTATAAGATTGAAAAAAGTCACATTAACCATTCACCGGAAGTTTATTGGTAGAGGAAAAAACACTAGCTGTGCATATACCCTATTGGTGCAGAGACTGTTAACAGGGAAAGACTGTAGAGTGGTGAAGATGTTGATTAAATTAAAGATTGAACCTTTAGTGTTTGTTCAAAACATAGCACAGGTGTCAAACTCAGTTCCTGGAGGGCCACAGCTCTGCACAGTTTATCTTTAGCCCTAATTAAACACACCTGATCAAACTAATTGAGTCCTTTAGGCTAGTTTTAAACTTCCAGGTAAGTGTATTAAAGCAGGGTTGGAACTAGGGTAGTTTGACACCCCTGAAACATAGGATAGTATCATCTTCAAAAGGAGATGGAACATTGGGATTAATTTTTAATATGTTTATGAACAAGATCACATGCTTGTGAATATCTAAAAAAAAAAAAGTGGCACATTATACAGCACATTTAGCTGGTCAAATTTAGTTTCAGTCACGCCAAGCACTGCCCATGGACCTTTGGCTAAACGTCTGATACATATTGCACACTTTTCTGGAAAGACTTTAGCAAATTCTCAGTCATCCTCTGATTAATTTAAATAAACAGGATTTCTGGGAGTTGAGTGTGCAAAAATTTTATTCAGCCCGCCTGGAAACAAGTCTGAGTGGATAAAAAAGCTGCAATGTTTATATTGATGACAGTGCTCATGAATAAACTGAATTTCAACTTTCACAAATCTGATTTACTACTACTACTACTACTGTTATTTGTGAGGATTACTTTGTGACGATGAGCATTTATCAATTTGACTTAAACAATGAATTATTAAAAAATGCAATACTCACAGCATAAATGCTTCAACCCGTGACAACACGCAGGTATGCTTATTTTATTGTTTTTCTTCTAATGGCAGTGAAAACCCTTCAAATATTCTGTTATTTTGGTCAAAAAGATAAAACATCATTCAAAGTAACATTTTTTAATTGTGAACACTCACAAATACAACAAAACCTTGCTTTTATAGAACAAAGAAAACTTTCACTCATCTATCATCTCAGTCTGCCTGATCTCTATGTAGAAATGTGCCACCAAAATAATGAATGAATCTCAGAACATAGTCTACATACATGTCCTGCTGATTTCCTTTGTTTTTCTGAAAGATCATTAAGGAAATTTATGTATATAATGTATTTAAGAAAGTGTCAAGAAGTAAAGGGCATGATTCTGTAGTCAGATCAGCCCATGGTATGGAGCTATCACGCTCCATACTATGTATATTATTAAAATATTATTGTATGCATCTTTTGATCTTAAATTTATCTTTAAAAATCTGATGTCTTGTATTGATTGTTTATGAATTGACTGAATAATTGGCATAATACACATTTACCTGACAAAATTTTTTTTATGTTTTAGATTGTTCTAATTTATCTTCACACCACAAGCCCCTGCTCAGGTTAGTAATGGACTAAAACACAATAGATGGAGCAGAGTGGCACACTATGCGGTGTTCTTAGAGCTCTGACTAACAAATTGGAATTAGTATCAAGTATACTTAGACTGTGTAGGCTAATAATGTGTTTTTCTATTTAGAACCACAAAGTATTGTTGAGACCAATCTAAATATGGGTGGGTCTTACCTCTAAACTTATAACATTACCAAAAATCATAATGATTATTCAAGTTACTAATGGAACAGGTAAATAGGTCTGCTTGATTCTATAGTAATTATCATAATATGATCTTATATACTTTTATATTTATTTAGCAGGTGCAGATCTATGGGGACCACATAAAAGTTTTCTAGAATTAGTCAGTAGGGTTCTACCATACAGAATAGTGGTTAATCACCTCTGTCTAATGACCCAAACAAATATTCTTGTGATTAAGAGATTGTATACTCAGCTGGTACAAGACTCAGGATGTTATACAATTCAAATGAACGAGTATTATATACAAAAACAAGATTAAATAAAACAATCAAACATTTATCTAAATTAAATATTGCAATAATCGTCTTAATGTTTTATGATTGGTGTCAGATAAAACAAAAGATAAATATATTATTATTCGAAACCACCTCATATTAAAATTGGAGTTAGATTTGAGCTTAATTTAAACTAAAGTAACATTGTAAACTGGAGAGACAGAACATGCAGTGAACCTTCATCCACCAGTAGACACCTTCATTGGACTAACTTGGCTGGACCTTAGAGCAATGTTTATCATTTGGTCTGCATAAGGGAGGGGGATAACTGGAAAACCACTTTTAACACCTCCAGGGGGTATTTTGAATACTGGGTTATGTAATTCGGTCCAATGTCCAACTCCCCAGCAGTTTTCCAGGCACTCGTCAACAGGGCCAGATTAACATAAGGGCTAGGTGGGGCTGAAGCCCTAGGGCCCACAGAAGAAGGGGGCCCTTGATTGGGTGAAGAATTAATTTGCACCATGATAATGTGAAGTATTCCTTTCGGCTCGCTGCTGTTCAAAAACTGTAGCTCAATCAGAGTTTTGAACAGCCCTGTTTAGACCAGATGTTCCCTTTTTTTCCCTAGGAAAGTACCTTATTCCCAGCACAGTTCCTTATTTTGGCTCTACCATGAGAACAGACCAGTCAAAGGTAAGCTAGCCAAGCGCATCATAGAACAAAAAATTTTATTCAAACAGTATCCATTATTAATGTGCATTAAGAGAGATCAGGAATGGGGGAATCATGTAGAATGGACTCATAACTGAACCACTGTTTCAGCCGGGTGCCCGCGCAATCCTGCCCACTCATTAGCCAGAAAGTGTGCGATCAAATCAAATAGCCTACACACAGAGTTATCAAAATGCTCATCACTGCGGAGTCTCTCTCAAGAAAATACATGGTTTAAGTCTAACTGAACCATTCATTCATTCATTCATTTTCTTTTCGGCTTAGTCCCTTTATTAATCTCAGGTCGCCACAGCGGAATGAACCCCCAACTTATCCAGCATATGTTTTACGCAGCGGATGCCCTTCCAGCTGCAACCCATCACTGGGAAACATCCATACACACTCATTCACACACATACACTACGGACAATTTAGCCTACCCAATTCACCTATACCACGTCTTTGGACTTGTGGGGGAAACCGGAGCACGAGTTGTGAGGCGAACGTGCTACCCACTGCGCCACCGTGCAGCCCCTAACTGAACCAGTTAGAAAGCAAACTTTTAAATGAATTAATTTCCCCTTTTATAAAAGCAATGGTAATAATGCGGAGCAATGAAATATTAGCGCTGGCTTTCATCAGACAATATATCTGAGGCAAAAAAAACATGCTAACCTTCTGTAATTGACTGACTCAACACCAGATGGGAAATTAGAAACTTGGATTTTAAATATAATTTAGGGATTTCTGATCAGCTAAAGTTTAAAGTAAACTTTTTTTTAAAGATAACCCTATTTAAAGTATTGATTGTAAAGCACTCCTTTAGAAAGTATTGCAAATGTGTGTGCTTTTTTTGCTGATTTTGGCAACCTGTTTTTGAATTTGAAGTTCATGTTATGTGATTAATTTTGTATGCTTGTACCCTACTTTAGTAAAATAGAAAACATTTATAATAATCAAATATAAATCAAATAGTGGAATAATAGATCATAATATTAATTAGCAAATTATTAATAATAATAATAATAGGATAAAATAAATGAGGCCCTTGGGTTTGCTATAGCCCCAGGGCCCAATATGTTCTTAATCCGGCCTGTCTAGCTGGATGACTTATTGATATTTTCTCCTTCTCTATAGGAACATGTTCAACATGTCAGATAAGTGCTTCAGGGGCTAGAGAATGGGCTTTTTGTCAAAATGGAGAAATGCTTTTTTCATGGTTAAGGTTAAGGTCGTCGTATGTTGGACAAACCCCTGATTTCTGCAAGACCCTGCAGAGGTTTCTAAGGTTTGCCAATTTTTACCTGCATTTAATTTCAATTACAGCCAATTGGCCACCCCTTTGGCTGTAGGGGCGACTGTAAACTGGAAGAACAGAAGAGAGGCTCTGAGACAACAAAACCAGTGCATAGTTTACTGATCTACAAAACAGTCCACATGCAACCTGCTATTTAATGCGTACAGGGAACTCTTACACATGCACACAAAACTCCTCCTTTAAACTTTGCTGACCTTTTTAAACTGTGTTGAACTGAAGTTGGGGAAACAGAGACTATGTAGGTGAAAAGATAAGCAAAGATTACAAACATGGGGGCAAAGGTCAATGTCGTCATGTGTTCTGGATAAAAATGTTCCTGAAGGTCCATTTTGTAAACATGGCCTATACCAGTGGTTCACACCATTTTTTTTACTTGCAGCCCCCTAAACCAAACACATATGTTTCCGTGGCTCCCCTGCAATATTTAAACAAACCCACCCATTTGTGGAGGGTTTGAAACTCAAATTAAAAATGGTTAACTGGCTTTACTGAATTATCTGGCAATTTATATAAATATAAAATGAACATAGAAAATCCCCAAGCCCAAAGATATTCAGGATGACAGTTTTTTAAAATACAACCTATATTTCAAGAGTTCACACTTATCTATTGCTTGATACTAATTGCAGGTTTGGCATGCTGTACCGGGAGAGAACCCTGAGGTCGGAGATACTTGAGGCCAGGTCTCCTTCCTGGTCCTATAGCATAGAAGGGGGTCCGAGATCAGGTAAGTCTCGAGAGCTCCCCCTGGTAATGGAGGAATGGGGGAGATGGGATGGATGGGGGGATTCTTCAAAAATGAAGATAAGGTATGTAAGTCAAAATGAGCTATTTACTGTAGGCTTGGATTCGTCTGATTGGTTTATCAATGATTGTTGATGCGAGACCAGCCGCAATCAATCATAGCATGTGATCCTCTCGAAGTTAGTTTATAAAACTTCACTTGGTATCAAAGCTGGTACACCTTTAGCAGATCAATAAGGAAGCAGGTTGAGCAGGTTCAGACTAGACCTGCACAGGACAGATATTTCTGCAGTAATAAAGTTTGGTCATGCTCCTTGACTTCTAATCATGTGCATGACCTGGAAACATTGCCTATGATTGAGGTAGTGCTTGCCCACACTCCCACCACTTTGGGTGAGCTGCAACTGAACTTTGATTTATTTGACTGCATCAATTACTCTGGTCATATTCCTTGTTCCCTGAGTCTCTGCTGGTCCCACCCAGCTCATTGATCATTTGTCAGTCAATTGCTCATCTCTAGTCTTAAAGATGGTCCTGCTCAACCTCCCACTCCCGCCTCCTCTCCAGGCAGTTCTACAAGAAAGACTTAGGAGGCAGATCAATGTTTTAGGGGAGGATGGAGGGGAACTTCTGCTATGTCACCTGTGTACAGTGAAACAAATTGTTTAGATGGACTAATATATAGCATACTTGGTTGTTATAGGCTGAAGGGATAATTATTACATTTACATTTAGTCATTTGGCAGACACTTTTGTCGAAAGTAATTTAAGAGGAAATGCACACCAAAACCACCTGTAGAAAAAGTGGGTGTGTGAGGGAAGCGAGGATGAGACAGTAGAGGAGAAATGTGTGGATGACAGAGAGTGCAGATTGCGTCTAAAAGAGACTGGTTGGGAGGGAGGCTGTGTGATTGTGAGAAGCATTAAGTCAAAGGTAATGCTGAAATGGTCTGAGGTGTGCAATGGCTTAACTGCAACTTTATCTAAAGAGCAATGTCTTGTGTAGATAAGGTCAAGTTGATTGCCTGATTTATGCCTCCAGCTCATGGTGGTAAGCTGGTTGAGGTTGTAAGATTTAAGAAATCTCAGATACTTTTATGCATCCACTTATAGAAATACAAACAGGGTATATAAACACAGAGACATTTGCCTCCACACTCCATGGAGTGAGAATGAGGGAAAGCTCATTCTCCCGCACTCCCTTCATTCACACTCCTCTTCACCCAACTCAAAAAACAAAGATAAAGAATGGTCATCTCAAAGTATAAATGTCTGTATCAATGCAAATGACTTTTTGTATCATGTTTTTTTTTTGTTGTCTTTTTGCATATCATTTGAAATGTCTCAGTGTGACTGGTACAATGGTCTCGTTCTCATAGAAATAGGCATAATCTAAGTAAATACTTGAAACTTTAGGTATCTTTGACCCACTGCAGAAGGGGTGTCATTGTCATGGCTCTCTACCCAGATTGCCTTCTGATTCCCACAGCAGGTGGGCTCGCATTGTTGTTTCAGACACCCCCACTTGGAGAATGTTTTACTATGGGTTGACTTTTTAAAGGAAACGTGTCAAGAAGCTCAGGGCGATTCTGCAATCAGATTAGCCCGTAGTATAGAGCTCATGCTCTATACTATGTATATTTTGAAGTCAGGTATGTATCTTTTGATCATAGATTTATCTTTGAGAATTTGATGTCTTGTATTGATTGTTTATAAACTGACTAAATAATTGGCATAATACATATTTACCTGACTATTAAATTATGTTTGAACGCATTCTGCTTACTCTGTAATTATTCATTTTAGTAGATTACGCTGTATCCTTGTTTTCCGCACTTCCTGTGTCAGGTCAGTAATGGACTAAAGTTTAGTTGAGATGGAGCACCGGGCACACTAACTGTATTTTAGTGATCTGACTGACTATTGATATTGATTCAAGTGTACTTAGGTGGGAAAGGAGTTATTTCCATCTAGGGCAACATGGTGTTGCACAACTAACCTAGATAGGGTGCCTGACCCTTGTTTGAAAGTAATGTTGTTCTAAATTAAGTGTACATGGGAGACCATGAGCTTGGCTAAACCAAAATTATTATAGAGAACAGTAGTCGATTATATTTATAATAATGGCCATGACCTCTGATTAGAAATAATACTATCTTTAACTCAAGGGTGTACATATAAGGGGACTAATCAAAAATACTTTAGAATGAGCAAGCATAGAAGCGGCCATATAAAAGTATTATTCAATTACCTCTGTTTAATAATCAAGACTGTTGAGAGTGTGACCGTGAGGGACGCCACCGGCCAAGGCGATTCCTCTGAGCGACATGAGCATCCGAATGAACAAATGTAATAGTTAGCGTAAAGACAAAAGGTTCAAACATTCATCTAAATTAATCTTCTTAATGTTTTATGATTGGAGATAAAACGAAAGGTAAATATATTAATATTTTAAATCACCTCATATAATAATCGGAGTCAGATATGAGTTAAATTTAAACTAAAACGACATTGTGCACTGGAAAGGCCGAACACACAGTGAAACTTCATCCACCAGTAGACAGCGTCATTGGGCCAACTGGGTGGACCTTACAATGTCATGAGAGAATGGAAGTCTGTAGAATAAGGTTTGTCCAAGTGCATGTTGAAGTCACCTAATACTACAAGTGGACTGTCATTCTCAGGGAACGAGGACAGCAGCCCATCCAATTCTTTAGGAAATGCACCCAACTGACCAAGAGGATGGTAAATGACCAGAATGAGAAGTGTAGCTGGAGAAGTGATAGAGACTGCATGGTATTCAAAAGTGCAATTATTGGTAAAGCCCAGAATAATTTGAGTATTTTCAATCGTTAGACGAGTGATGTGGAGTCCTGATATAACTTTTGCTAAAGCTTTTATTTCTACCAGAAAGACTTAAAAAACCTATTAAATGTTTTAACATTTTATTGTGAATTGTTCACATAAATAAAAGTTAAGTTATTGTCTTTTCATAAAGTCCTTTTGCATAAGCCCAGTCTATGATGCAGGTCTCTGGATGAGCTGGCAGATCCTGCCTGAAGATGAAGGCAGGGTAGAGCCAACCCCCAAAAGACAAACCTTAGGGCTTAGTTTTGAGACAATCCTAAAACAGTAAGTAACATTTAATGAGATGGCTTTTATTGTAAATTCATGTATACCGTGTAAAGAAGAGAGGTGAAATTGATCTCCAGAGGGCAAAATTGAGGAGCCCCTGTGGGCAGAGAGGTCTGAGAGAGATCCAGCAGTAATAGAGATAAGAGGCTGAGAGGAGGGCCCTGACGAGCTGAGGTCCATGAGAGAGAGCCCCGACAGGCTGAGGTGAGCAAGAGAGAGCCTGAGGTGAGCAAGTAAGAAAATACTCAGATGGGCTGAAGTGAGGCTGAAAGCAGAGCCCCGACGAGCTGAGGTGAGGGAGAGAGAGAACGCTCTGACGGGCTGAGGTGAGCAAGTGAGTGAGAGCTCCCAATGGGCTGGGGTGAGTGAGATGGTGCCCCAGCTGGCTGCAAGGTGAGATTGTGTGCTGCGAGGAGAGACGGTGCCCTGCAGACTGTGAGGCAAGACATGGCCGGCTGCTAGGAGAGACAGTGTCCCAATAGGTGATCCGATAGGTTGTAGCATAGTCCTGTTCATGTGATGTGAAAGGTCCCGATAGACAAAGACTACATTTACAAGTATTTCCAATTGTCAGACTAAGGGCTTTATTGCAATTTACCATTTACATGTCAGTAGCAAAACTCTTAATCTCGTTTGCATGCAATTTCTGTTCCTCATTATAAATTTTGGTTATTTTTCCTACCACAGTTATTTACATGCCTCACTTCGCAGCACAAATGATGGACTTATAGTAGGTGTTACTGAGGTGTTACCATTGTTCTAATGAAAAACACTTGCATGGTTGTTTTTCATGCTTTCTTGGCACCATAGAAATGTGATGTCAACGCCACTTAAATAAGCTTGTCTGCGCTGCCATCACATATAAGGGAGCAATAATGCAATTAAGTTGCTTACTCCAATTAAAATTGATGAAAGCCGCCTACGTTAATACAATTATGCTTACTCAGATTATGGGTTTAATCACATTATTTAGATAGAATGATTGTGTTTATATGAGGTATCTATCTATTAAATAGATAGATCTATATATCTATCTATTAAAACCGACTCGATTCTCCCCAGTTCTTCTTTTTGTTGATGCAGAATAGGTTGGAGGACAAGTCAGAAATAATTTATATAAGCCTATATATAATATATTATTATATTCATATATACTATAATATAATTTGAATAAGATAAATTTATCATTTTATTATTATTAGCCACATTTAAATTACTAATTTATGTTATTATTTGTTCATGCTTTACTATTGTGTTTGTACATTTCTAATTGGATGTGAGAAGCACTTCAACCTTCAATCATGCGTAAACTATCATCAATATAGACGCACTGCAAGCTCACACAAATAGAAAAATTGAAATTGAAAAAAAATCTCGAGAGAAACCAGGCTCAGTTGGGCACGACCATTTCTCCTATGGCCAAACGTCTTGTGCAGAGCTGCAGTCTAGGCGCCGGAGGCTGGTGAACGCTGGATGTCAGAGAAGACTCGTCTTTCACTGGGGTCTCACAGGAATCAGTCCTTTTCTCTCCACTCCTCCATGACCACCACAGCAGCTCCTCGGGATACGGCCCGGTCTGGGATTATGGAAACCTTGGGGTCATCTCTTCACAGGTCTTGGATTGCATTAGTGGCACTGCATAGTCTCTGGGGGCCTTGGGATGAGTATCCGCAGGTGGAAATAGAGAATAAAGAGAATAATTAGCGTAGCTGCTGTTCATAGTGTATATAAACGAGATGCAAAAACCTGCGTGGAGCAGATTAATGCATTATACCGTTATGCAATGCATTGAGTGTATGCTTTACTAAAAAGATAGGTCTTTAATCTAGTTTTGAACAGAGAGAGTGTGTATGAGCCTCGAACATTATCAGGAAGGCTATTCCAGAGTTTAGGAGCCATAAATGAAAAGGCTCGACCACCTTTACTTGACTTTGCTATTCTAGGTACTACCAGCAGCCCTGAGTTTTGAGATCTTAAAGAGCGGGTTGGATTGTAGCGAGACAGAAGGTTGGTTAGATAAACAGGAGCTAGATTATTTAAAGCTTTATAGGTAAGAAGCAATATTTTATAATCAATACGGAACTTAACAGGCAGCCAGTGTAAGGAAGATAAAATTGAGGTGATATGATCATATTTTCTAGACCTGGTAAGAACTCTGGCAGCTGCATTTTGTACTAGCTGAAGTTTATTAATAGAGGATGCTGGGCAACCAGCGAACAGAGCATTACAGTAATCCATCCTAGAAGTCATGAAAGCATGAACTAGTTTTTCTGCATCTGAGATGGATAGCATACTTCGTAACTTAGCGATATTTCTCAGATGAAAGAAGGCTGTTTTTGTGACATGGGAGATATGATTTTCAAAGATTAAATTGCTGTCTAGTATAACACCCAGATCTTTTACAGTAGAGCTAAAGCTAACTTTGTGTCCCTCTAATTGCAGGTCGAGTTGTGAGATCTGCTGCGTACAGGATTTAGGCCCAATAAGTAATAATTCTGTTTTGTCTGAATTTAAGAGAAGGAAATTATTGGTCATCCAGTCTTTAACATCTTTAATAAATTCAGTTAGCTTAGACAGTTCAGACGTCTCATCAGGTTTTGTTGAAATATATAATTGAGTATCATCTGCATAGCAGTGAAAGCTGATCCTGTGTCTTCTTATAATGTCTCCCAGGGGTAGCATGTATATTGTAAACAGCAAAGGGCCTAAAACTGATCCTTGAGGCACCCCATACTGTACTGGCCTGACCTGAGAAAGCTGTCCATTTATATTTACAAACTGGTAACGGTCAGTTAAGTATGACTTAAACCATTGTAGAGCCTGTCCCCGGACACCTGTAGAATTTAAGCGATCTATGAGGATATTGTGGTCGATGGTGTCAAATGCAGCACTGAGATCAAGTAAAACTAATAACGAGATGCAGCTAAGGTCAGCAGCTAAGAGTAAATCGTTGGTTATTTTCACTAATGCGGTTTCTTTACTGTGATGAGGCCTGAAACCTGACTGAAACACTTCAAAAACATTGTTCATCTGCAGAAAGGAGCATAATTGGGCAGAAACAACTCTTTCTAGTATTTTAGACATAAATGGAAGATTTGAAATAGGCCTATAATTAGCTAAGTTGCTGGGGTCCAGTTGTGGTTTCTTAATAATAGGCTTAATAACAGCTAGCTTGAAAGGATTTGGAACATGGCCTAAAGATAGAGAAGAGTTGATGAGGTTAAGAAGAGGTTCTCCTATTACAGGTAGCAATTCTTTCAGTAATTTAGTTGGAATTGGGTCTAACATACATGTAGCTGGTTTAGAAGCATTTATAAGTTTATCTAGCTCTTCCTGTTCTATGATTTTGAAGCACTGTAGATTATTTTGGTTCAGCGGAATGTTTAATGGATCTGAAGTATAAGGCGGTGCCGAAAGTTTAACATCTTCTATTTTCTGTCTGAAACCTTCTATTTTATCGCTGAAGAAATTTATGAAGTCATCACTACTAATTTGCGGTGGAACATTTTGTTCCAAAGATGACCGATTATTTGATAATTTAGCAACGGTGTTAAATAAAAATCTAGGATTGTTATGATTATTTTCTATCAGTTTGCGGAGGTGCTCAGCCCTGGCGGATTTTAGAGCCCTCCTATAGCTGGACATACTATCTTTGTACGCAATTCTAAAGACCTCTAATTTAGTTTTTTTCCACTTACGTTCCAGGGCACGGGTTGCTGTTTTGAGAGCGCGAGTATGACTGTTATACCATGGTGTAGTTTTATTCTCTCTAACCTTTTTTAATTTGATGGGTGCCACAGTATTTAGTGTGTTAGTAAAGATAGCATCCATACTGCTGATTACTACATCAAGGTCATTTGCGTTTGCGGGTGCATTTAGAAATAGAGAAAGATCAGGTAAGTTATTTGTGAATTCATCTTTAGTGGACGGGACGATAGTTCTACCAGGGCGATATATCTGTGCAGGTCTGCTAATTTCAGGTAAACACAGCTTATATAGTAAGAGGTAGTGGTCTGTTATATCATCGCTTTGTGGTATAATGTCTACATCAATGACCTCAAGTCCATGAGACAAAATTAGATCTAATGTATGCTTTAAGCGATGGGTTGGACCAACAACGTTTTGCTTTATCCCAAGTGATTGTAGTAAATCTGTAAACGCGAGCCCTAATGTATCGTTAGCGTCATCTATGTGGATGTTAAAGTCTCCTACTATTAGTATTTTATCAGTTTTAACTAGTAAGTCAGAAATAAAATCAGAAAACTCTTTTAGAAAATTGACATAGGGTCCTGGGGGTCTATATATGGTGATTAAAGCGAGAGATAATATAGGTTTTTTCATAATATCCGGAAGCATAACATTAAGTGCCAATACTTCAAAAGAGTTAAACATAAGTCCGTTTCTTTGATTAACATTAAGAATATCACTAAAGATTGATGCAACTCCACCACCACGACCAGTCTGACGAGCCTCATGCTTATATAAGAATCCTGAAGGAGTTGCTTCATTTAAACTAATATAGTCATTTTGTTTCAGCCAGGTTTCAGTGAGACAGAGTGCATTAAGATTGTTGTCTGTTATTATTTCATTTATGATAAGTGCTTTAGGTGCTAGTGACCTGATGTTTAGGAGACCAAGCTTTAAAAAATTAGTATTTCCACTTTTTTGCAGTTTTTCTGGTTTGATTCTTAATAGATTTTTTCTAGAGCACACAGTAGGTTTATTTCCTGATCTAATAATACGAGGAACAGACACAGTCTCTATGGGGTTAGCCAGATATGCATTACTGTGATTTGAGCGGGACGAGTCAGATAGAACGAAGCATCCTGGAGATGTTGTCCGACAGGAGTTCAGCTCCAGCATTGCTCAGGTGTAGCCCATCAGCACGGAAAAACCTAGGCCGCTCCCAGAAAAGATTCCAGTTATTGGCAAAGAGCAATTTCTGTTCTTTACACCATGTTAATAGCCATTCATTCAGAGCAAAAAGTCTACTGAACTTATCATTTCCTCTGCGGTAGAATGATTTGGAGAAATTAGTTTTTGTCATTGATAACATATAAAACAAGTTAGCTTTTGAGCACTCTAAAGCCACTGGGCTGTGTTTTGTGCTGCCCTTTTTCAACAGTGCCTCAGTATTTTCAAAGAAAGCTACTGACACAATGTTAAATGATCCAAAATTTAAAGGGAAATGTATTTTTTGAACATTATAGGCTATTACAGTCAACATGGAGCTCTGTCCTCTCAGCCAATTACAATTACTAAAAACTTGTTTGTTACTATCTGTCCTGATTTAAGAGGCCATTTACAATGTCTAAAGGTTGTTCAAGTAATCTGATCTGATGTGTCGCTTTTTAAAATCTTAAAATTTGCTACTGAGGATTACAAAAAAATTACATAGATTGCCAGACAAAAGACTTGGTGTTATTAAATCTATATTTTATCAAGCCACTGTCCATTAAATAAAATGTTTTTTGGTGAACCATGATAAACCAGAAATCAAAAGCAAAGTTCAAAACAGCTGATTATTTTGTAGACAATAAATATGGGCCAAAATTGACTGCACCAATCAGAGATTTATTTTTGAAATTGTATTGCTCTGAAAAGTCAGTTCATTTTGTTGTTTGGTCACAGAAATATTCAGGTTGCCAAAAAATTGTTAATGCAGAGCAAACTGGTCAACAGCATGGACAAAATAACAAGATTACAGGACAAAATAAACCTTCAGGAATATCTTTATCAGGAGCGCATGATGACATTGACCTATAGTGAAAGTATCATTATCTCTCCACCCATATTTTTTAGCTTACCTTTTCACCTGTATAGTCTACATTTCTAGTTCAACAAAGTTTTCAAAGCTCAGCAAAATTTAAAGGAGGAGTTTTGTGTGCATGCGTATCAGTTCTCTGTTTGTATTAAATACCAGGGTTCAGTCTGACCATCTAATAGAACAGTAACCATGTTGACTGCACTGGTTTTGTTCTGTTTTGGAGCCTTTCTTCTGTTCTTGCAGCTGAAAATTCGGCGACCTAAAAACTTCCCTCCTGGACCCGCACCTGTTCCAATTTTTGGTAATTTGTTACAACTAAACCGCATAAGCCCATTAAAGGACTTTGACAAGGTAAGTGCATCAGAGCACCTTAAACACACAATGAAAACTACATTATTTAAAATAAGAAATGCATCCAAACTTGTTTTTCTGCAGTTTGCTAAGCACTATGGATCAATCTACGGGATATACATTGGTTCACAGCCAGCAGTGGTGTTAACAGGACAGAAAATGATCAAGGAAGCACTGATCACACAAGCGGCTGAGTTTGCTGGCAGACCAAAAAATATGATGATCAGCCATATAACTAGGAGCAAAGGTAATGCAGAATGAAAACAGCAGCTAACATATTGTATACTCACACATATGCATGGAAAAGGGTATTTTAACAAATGTATATTAACAAATTTCCACTGCTGAGATTTGATGGCTTTTATCTGATATTTTTTGTGAGTTTAGGAGTGATCATGGCAGATTATGGAGAAAGTTGGCGGGAACATCGTCGCTTTGCTCTGACCACACTGAGGAACTTCGGCCTTGGAAAGAAAAGTATGGAGCAAAGGATTTTGGAGGAGGTTAAACATATCTGTTTACTACTGGAGGAATCTGCTGGTATTTATGACCACTTGAATCTTTATACACTCAACAAAAATATAAACTCAACAATTTTGTTTTTGCTCCCATTTACCATGAGCTGAACTTTTTGTACACAAAAGGCCTATTTCTCTCAGTTATTGTTCACACATTTGTCTAAATCTGTGTTAGTAAGCACTGGTGCTCAGGTGTGCCTTAGGCTGTCCATCTCCTTTGCATAGAGTAGATCAGGTTGTTGATTGAGGCCTGTGGATTGTTGTTCCACTCCTCTTCAATGTCTGTGTGAAGTTTCTGGATATTGGCAGAAGCAGGAACACACTGTTGTATATGTTGATCCAGAGCATCCCAAGAATTGTGTAGAGATCGTTGCAACCTGGGGCTGCGCATTATCATGCTGCAACATGAGGTGATGTTTGTGGATGAATGGCAAAACAATGGTCCTCAGGATCTCATCACGTTTTCTCTGTGCAATCTAATAGCCATCAATTACAAGCAGTTGTGTATGTTGTCCATAACATATGTCTGCCCATACATAACAACATCCGCCACCATGGGCTCCTTTATTCAAAACGTTGACATCAGCAAACCCCTCACCCACACAATAATATTCACACTGACTGCCGTCTGCTCAGTACTCAGTTCTGCAGTCAGCATGTCCATTGCATGCTCCCTCAAAAAGAACTGCACATTTTAGAGTGGCCTTTTATTGTGGCCAGCCTAAAGCACACCTGTGCAATAATCATGCAGTCTTATTAGCCACACTTGAAAGGTGCAAAGAAGAAGTGCTCAATAACACAGATTTAGACAAATGTGTGAACAATATTTTGGAGAAATAGTTTTTTGTGGACATATAAAAACTTTTCAATCTTTGATATCAGCTCATGAAAAATGGG
>CAIGQV010018273.1:509841-521981 GCA_903798115.1 Danio jaintianensis | reverse complement strand
GAGAGAGAGAGAGAGAGAGAGAGAGAGAGAGAGAGAGAGAGAGAGAGAGAGAGAGAGAGAGAGAGAGATGGGCCATTCTGGTGGTAAAGAGAAACAGATCTGATTAAATTACAGTAATACCGTCTCCTTAGTTTCGCCTTTTTCAGCGGGGAAAATGCAATAACCGACGGGTTTAATAAAAACATACAGACGATTAGCAACATATTTGCTGACTGGTCTGTCTTTAAATAGTTTGTATGTTATATATATCTTTTAATCTGGTGTTTTTTTTACTCTCTGAAACACAGTGCATGCAGATGTGGGACAGCGCTGTATAACGTCTGAAGCTGCCTTCTAGTTTCGCTTACCTTCAATGTTTGTGAGGCGCCAACTGTGTACACTGACGGGACAGCGGTTTCTGTCAACGAAAGAAACTTCACAAAACCCATTTTGTGCCGTGTCCAGTTTTTGAAGGAATCTTGTGTGAAGTGCTTCGAGCACAGCCGAGAACTCTCTGATATCGCGCCTTCTTCGAAATGCAAAAAGGCGAGCCATCGAGACCGCAACCAAGGTATTTTGGGGAATGTGAAAAGAGTTTCGGGAGAGCCACAACCTAACACACACCTCCTCGACATCTCTGTTTTAATGTTCTTTCTTTATTTCCTTTCTTCCTCTTCCTTCTTCTTCTTCTTTGGAGTTTAACGGCAGCTGACATCAAGAAATGCATTACTGCCATCTGCTGTTTTCACTTAAGCTTGTCGTTCTTCCAGCCCAGTCCTAACTAAACACTTACGTTCTTTGACCTCCACGTATACATCCCATTATACTTAGATTATACTCTCATATGCCTATTTCCCATAGCTGAGCTAAACTTAACGCTAAGTTACGTTTCTCACATAAAGATGTATTTAATTGTTTCTTCAACCTGGCATTCATAATACAGTTAATAATATGCATAATACAGTTAATGTCCATTATCTTTTTACACTATAAAGTCTAACCTTCTAACTTTGATCATTTAATTTTGATATCAACCTGCTCTTTTTTGATGGCAACTTTTGCCAGTCTGTCTGCTTTCTCGTTCCCCTGGATGCCCACTTGTGCTGGTACCCACAAAAAAGTAGTATTTCTCCCTTCCCTGCTTAATTATGCGTTCATAAATATAGAATCTCATAGATTATTTCATGATTGTTTCTAATGTCTGATTTTATACATAAGCGTTGACACCAAATTTCTGCATAAAACTTTGTCGCACATGGCTTGTTTAATCCATTCTAATGTAATCAATATAGCGTATATTTCTATTCTGCTGAACAGTCTTTTGGTAACTCATTAAGATGTTGTCTCATTGTGTTCTTTATATATTTCTTCAGTCAGGTCATTCATTGCTGCATGGCTTAATGAATATAAGCTTCTGTAATAATTTGTACAATGATTTCTTTTTTCTGAGGTATTTGGTCTAATAATGTTATAAGCATGTCGCTAGTTTTCAGTTTGGATTCATACCATTTCCAATTCTCTCCACATTCTATCAGTTTTAAATCTCATTCATTCATTCATTTTCTTTTCTGGGGTCGCCACAGCGGAATGAACCGCCAACTTATCCAGCATATGTTTTACGCAGCGGATGCCCTTCCAGCTGCAACCCATCACTGGGAAACATCCATACACACACTCATTCACACACACACACACTACGGACAATTTAGCCTACCCAATTCACCTATACCACATGTTTTTGGACTTGTGGGGGAAACCGGAGCACCCGGAGAAAACCCACGCGAACACGGGGAGAACATGCAAACTCCACACAGAAACGCCAACTGACCCAGCCGAGGCTCGAACCAGCGACCTTCTTGCTGTGAGGCGAACGTGCTACCCACTGCGCCACCGTGACGCCCAGTTTTAAATCTTTTAATCTAAAATATATTTTGCATCAAACATCATTAATTAATCGTTATATAATTATCATTAATCGTAATAAACAGCAAATTAGCATATTATAATAATTTCTGAGACAGTGATGACTGGAAAAGGATGCTGTATGTACCACATATTACCCCACAACATTCATTCATTCATTTTCTTTTCGGCTTAGTCCCTTTTTTAATCAGGGGTCACCACAGCGGAATGAACCGCCAACTTATCCAGCATATGTTTTACACAGCGGATGCCCTTCCAGCTGCAACCCATCACTGGGAAACACTCATACACTCTCATTTACACACATACACTATGGACAATTTAGCTTACCCAATTCACCTATACTACATGTCTTTGGACTGTGGGGGAAACCAGAGCACCCGGAGGAAACCCACGCGAACACGGGGAGAACATGCAAACTCCACACAATAACGCCAACTGACCCAGCCGGGGCTCGAACCAGCAACCTTCTTGCTGTGAGGCGACAGTACTACCCACTGCGCCACCATGCCCCCACAACAATAATTGGAAATCTTAATTCATAACATATGATTTTATTATTTTATTTTAGAGCTAAAATAATTTTAGAGCTATATTTCAGGGTGACACACCCCCCAAAACATTTAATTGGCAGTGGCTAAAAAGTATTTAATCATATCATAAAGTAATTTCAAGAATATTTGTGAGGTTAGCTATACTTTACATCAAATTACTTCAAAATCAAAGACTGTAAATGAGCTTTTAGATCAGAGAAATTATTCAATACATACAGAGACAAACATTGTTTAGAAAAAGTGTTGTGGCAGTGTTTAAAGAAGGCCTGCGACGACCTTGAAAACTGTTTTTTGAAGGTTCCTCTCAATATTTTAACCAATCGACTGAATATGTGCAAACAAGTTATTTTTAAACTTTTTTTAAAGTTATTTTTACTTAATGGCTTGACATTTGTCTTGACACTAGTCCTGTACGGACATGAAATTAACACAAGATGGCGCCAAGTCCAGTTCATTGCATCTGTTACGCATTTCGCAAGCGCCGGAAACGTGCTCTCGAACGCTGATGTGTTATTTTGCTTTGGTAGTTATTTAGTTTTAGGTATTATTCTTAAAAAATCAGATGCTGTTAGACCTTTAGAAACCTACAGGGAAAGCCGTTATCCGGTGAAGAGCAGTTGCACAAGAAGGAGAACTGAGAGGATATGGCGGTATGTGTCAAGCTTATCGACTATTTCAATTCAAAGATGAATAATAACGGCGTCTTTAGAGTTAATTCATGTGATAACAGCATATTGTAACTAGGATTGGTTTCTTTGTTTCAATCATGTCCTCATAAGTATCATAATCATTAGTAATATGTTCTTTTACTCTCTCAGCCGAAAGGAAAAGTTGGAACCAAAGGCAAAAAACAAATCCACGAGGAAAACCAGGATACTCTTAAATTCTACAGCAGGATCATCCTGGGAGCAAATGTAAGACAAACGTAATATGAAGTAATAAACGTAAATATTAGTTGATTTTTGTGTGTTTCATTTTTAACTTTAAATTGAATTGCTTTTATTCTTTTCAGGCTATTTATGTAGCAGTCAATCTCTTGGTTTTTTACAACTCCTCTTCGTTTTGGACATGGGTAAGATAAAAGTGTATACAATCATTCCTTTTGTATGTAGTAGGTGTATATTTTGTAGTGTTGTTTGTGCTGTGTACATTTGAGTAAGTGTTTTGTATGAATAAATCCTAATTTTGCACGGTTATCTATTTATTCCAATGAGGATTTAAACATTTTAGGGATAGATATAGTTAAACGAAAAACTAGAGTGTTCTCACTATTTACCAGAGGGGGGACTTGAGTCACATGACTTGACTTGACTTGACTTAAGTCAAGTCCCAAAAGTTTGACTGGAGACTTGCTTGACAAATATTCAAAAAAGATTCTACTTGACTTGAACTTGATTATCATGACTTGAGAATTGACTCAGGCTTGAGCTAATGACTCAAAGTAACTTAAAGATATTAACAGGGCTGTTTACATGTCATGTTTTTTGCATGCTCAAGTTCGCAAATAAGGAGGGACGCACACGCGGTGCACCTACAATGCAGTGAGTTGTAAATATGTTAACTTTTAAGAATGCCACAAGCGCAGGGGGTTATGTGACCAGAGCCAACCGAACAGCTTCACACTTTGTATAGATTACACACATTACAGTAATAACAGTGGACTAATTATCTCAGACAACTTTAACAGCTTTTTAATTTCCTCCATAAATCAATTTACAGTACTTTTATGTAATATAACCTTATCTGACCTGTTCCATGATGACCCTCTGAAGTTCATCTTACAAATTCATTCACAGCATCTTTTAAAAACGTAACACATTTTTATTGGTAGTCTTTAATGAGCGTAATATGCTAGTATGTAATGGCAATTTCTCGTTTTGTACAGTTCTTTAAAGGGACAGTTCACCCAAAAAAATCATTTACTCATCATCAAAAGATGATATTTTGAAGAAAGCTGAACCTGCGACCATTGACTTCCATCGTAGGAAAAACAAATAGTATGGAAGTAAAAACATTTTTCAAAATATATATTTTTTTAACCTAAATTCTTTACAATCTCATTGTATTTTGCAGTTTTGGGGCATATTAAATGAGGTGCCTGATTACTTTTTATTCTTTTATGTTGGTCTAATTTCAGTTACGTTTCAGTCTTTGTAACTACTTTTATTATTATTATTAGACATTTTAATGTTAACTTGGCTGTATGTGGACACCTTTTAAAAGGATATACATTTTTGGTTGCAAGTAGGAAATCTGCAACCATCAGAACAATTTTTTTTTGTTGGAAATAAAACTTCTGTAGTTCACAACTACTGTATTTTAATGTAAACGTTCAGCTAAATTAAAAGATGTAAATGCCTTGACAGTGACTTGCTTCACCAAAGGTAAAACTTGACTTGCTTGAGTCTCACAAAAAAGGGCTTGACTTGCTTGACACTTAAAGGTTTCTTGCACTTGTGACTTGCACATGTCTGGCTTAATCCCACCTCTGCTATTTACTCACCCTTAAGTGGTTCAAAATCTTTGAGTTTCTTTCTTATGTTGAACACAAAAGAAGATATATTGCAGAAAGCTGAAAACCTGTAACCATTGACTTTCATAGTAGGAAAAACAACTACTATGCAAATCAATGGTTACAGGTTTCCAGCATTCTTTAAAAATATCTTCTTTTGTGTTTAACAAAAGTAAAGGAGTAAATGAAGACAGAATTTTGGGGGGTGAACCATCCCTTTAAAAAGATACAATGTTTTTTTTGTATCACTAAATGTGAGGCTTTTATGTCAACCGAGATATGATGGATTCTTGGTGGGTTCCAGCATTTTGATTAATCCTCTTGACAATTCTTATTGCAGTCTGGTGCTGATTTCTGCTTTTGTTTCTTCTGTTTCAGTTCTCGCTACTGTTTGCAGTGGCGGTCTACGTTGGCAGCTACAGATCTATGTCAGCAATGGCCAAACCTGCATTTGCTGAAGATGGTAGCTTGCTGGATGGAGGGATTGACCTTAATATGGAACAGGGCATGGCAGAGTGAGTTAATGTTGTGTCTTTATATTAATGTTCTGCAAGAAAAAATTATGAGAATACCAAAGATCTCATTGAAAAAGTTTATTTACCATAGCAGTCTCAAAGTAGGATGAACCCCGAACATCCTCAGCTCAATCATGTTATACTATTCTAGTTTCATTCATTCATTTTCCTTCGGCTTAGTAATAATTTATAAGACCACAGTGGAATGAACCTCCAACTCTTCCAGCATGTTTAATGCAGCGGATGCCCTTCCAGCCACAACCTAGTACTGGGAAACACCTATACACACACGCTCATTCACACACACACTCATACACTACGGCCAATTTAGTTTCAAATCACCTGTAGCGAATGCCTTTGGACTGTGGGGGAAACCGGAGCACCTGGAGAAACCCACGCCAACACGGGGAGAGCATGCAAACTCCACACAGAAATGCCAACTGACCCAGCCAGGACTCGAACCAGGGACCTTCTTGCTGTGAGGCCACTGTGCCGCCCTATTCTAGTTTACTAACCTTAATATTAATGAAGTTGCCCTTGTTGTCAAAGCTGTGCTCTCTGTATGTTAATGTTCAGTTTCAGACACACCTTTTTCTGAGATGGTTCTTCATGTCCCTTACCAATTCCCATTCTATAACTGATTACTCCACATGGTGAAGAGACAACAAAACTGTTAACTTCATCTTCTAAAATAATTTTGGGACATTACTTTTGGAGTGCAATCTGGGTCGAGGCAGACTAAAGTTTCTTACAGTTCATATACGCGTATTGGTGTTCAAAAATTCTCCCAACCAAAAAGAAAATACACAAAGCAACTTGGCAATTGTGGATATTAAATTGATGGATACCCAGTGATTATGAATAAACAATTATAAAAAAAAAGTTGATTTGATTTTCTTTTCAGTAAATGCTGATATTATTTTGTTTGTTTATTTGTTTCTGACTTTGTGTTGGACAATAGAATGCAATGGTTTATTATATAAATATTTCTTGTACATTGACATGCAGGCACCTGAAGGATGTCATTCTTCTTACTGCAATTGTCCAGGTGCTTAGCACTCTGTCATCCTACGTCTGGTACCTGTGGCTTCTGGTGAGGCTAAATAATTTCTCAGATTGTAATATCTTTGATGCGTCACATTTCAGTTTTACTGTAACCATATTATTGTTCGCTCTCTTTTCACACCAGGCACCTGCAAGGGCTTTACATTTGTTGTGGGTGAACTTCCTGGGACCCTGGTTTTCTGCTGACTCGCAGACAGCTCCTGAAGAGAACGAGAAGAATGACAAGAAACAGAGGCGACAGGAAAGACGACAGATGAGGAGATTCTAGACTTGCCTGTTTACATTTTTTTTTACATTTATTGTACAATTACAAAGAACAATCTAAATTATTCTGAGATATTTGATGTGATCCAGACAATAGATTTGTAAAGTGTCTGACTTTCTCACTAGTCATCAACTATTCCGTCCTTTTTAACCCTTTGGTTCCCTTCTCCCACTATATGTCCGTCTTAAAATCTCTAGCTCAGGTGCGTCTCGGTCATACAGCATATCTGCCTTCTGAGTGGAGCTCCACTTTTTCTTTAAATGAGTTAAACTTGCATAAATTGCCTTTGCTTACTGTAGTGAGCTTTCATATCATTAGCTTCTGTTGTCACTCAACAGGTGCAGCTACATGGCCACTACCCTCAGGCTGCATGAGCTTTCACATTGCATGCAATTTCACATTATTTTTAGAATTCATTCTTAGGCCTTTCAGAAAATGTTGCTTTGATTAAGTATGAGGGGAAATAATGTGCTGATTCTGCATCAACTGTGATTTATGTTGAAGCTACATGTGCAGCTGGTGCTGCCTTGAGGAAATGCAAAGAATTTATATATGTGTGTGTACATGCATACATACACCTTTAATACACATGACCTCAGTATTGACTGCCATCAGTTTAATATTTCAGTGGAGTAAAGAAATGAGCAAAATAATATACACAGCATCTTGATAACCTGTGTAAAACAAGTTTCAGGTAAAATGTATGGATACCCAATGATTATAAATAAACTATTATAAAAGTATGAGTAGCAAGTTTGTTTTTACTTAATGCTGATATCAGATATCACATTTACTGCTAAGTGTTGGAAAATAAAATGAAATAGTTTGTTTCTATTCCCAACCCTGTCCTTAAAGGCCCTCAACGCTACATGTTTTTGGATGTGAAACACAGCTGTTTCAACTCTTAAATCAGGGCTGTTGTTTTGAATTTGTTGCGCTGATGCTGCTTTTTACGTTTTTCTTTTTAGTCTGGTCTTCAAGTTGGGTCTAGGAGGTCATTTTTACTGATGACCTGGAATAAATCAGATGTGTTGAAGGTTGCATAGAGACAGACATCTAATGCGCGTGCGCACTCTGAAATGCGCGCACTCGGATCTTTTTCCGTCTTAAACTAATCTTTTTCTCATTAGTGCTGATGTGATCTGTCTCTATCGGCAGACTGCAGCCATGATGACAGTCTCTTTTTAACTTCGACTGAACGTCATCAACACAGCGAAGGTAAGAACTGTTGCTAAGCTACCGCTAGTTAGCAACCAATCAGATACAACATGACAACAGCAAATTTTAATTGAGTAAAGTTGTTCTTGGTCGTTTTTTTTTATCCGCAACTCTCAACTAGTAAAGTTACACGGCAACTTTTCATGTGCTTTAACAGGAGCAACAAAAACAAAGCAATGAGGTAATTGCAGGTGATTTGTTTACCGCTCAGATGAGTTTCTTAGCCACCTTGCGAAGCTAGCTAAGTTAACTAACGCAAAGTTACTCAGCCGCAGAAGTGTTAGGCTTTGACATGGTGTTGTTATATTTGTTAGTATGGCTTGTTTGTTAAGCTTATAACGTTGTTTTAAATGGAGAGATATGAAGTGAAGAGAGAGTAGACTGGTCGATTGCAAATTAGCAATAACCTGCTAAGCCGTGGAAGAGGCTCTCGTGGCAAAGTGAACTGGAAATGCCTCGATTCATTGTTAATCGGCAAAAATATATGCAAGTTGTAACGTTAAAACTTGTTTGTATGTGTTTTGTTAGACTAAAGTAATGCAGTTTTCAGGTTTCGGCCAGATCTCAAATTGAACCTGTCTTTCCTTTGTCCGTAAACACGTTACTGATACCTGTAATGTGCTCAAATGGAATAGACCATTTCAATGTGGCGGTGTCACTGGACCATGAATATTTCCTGCTTGCTACCAAACTATTTCATAACAGTAACGTGTTTACGGACAAAGGAAAAAACCCTCGGGGTTTATTTCTTTTCACTTAAAAATAAAAACAGTAGTTTATATTAGAGGTAAAACAGTGTCACGAGTCAACATTAAACCACTTAACCTCAAAACAAATGTTGATGTTAGGACGAAATGGAGAGAATAAAAGTATAGCTATTTTGTTAAGTGTTTTGCGAATGTATTTTTGCCTTCTATGTTCAAGATAAAAATTAGGGTGTCGTTTTGTGAAAATAGTTGTTTATTCAGCCCGTTTATTACAATGATTTACAGGAAAAGAATAGGCTGTAAATGGCACAACATGTTTGTATTTCAATCAGGCTTTTTGACAGTGTAACGAGATTTTTATTAAAATAACGAAATAACTACTACATTTTCAGTCTATCATCAACTTGGCCGTAATACACTAAGAGTTCTGAAGTCAGTTATTTCACTTGAAAGGCAATGAAAAGAACCAATCCATCGTCATAAAATTGAAATTGCTAATCTTTCAGGCTGTTCTAAAACAACCTGATTAAAATTCTGATGGCTTTCATGTCTATATTTTTGGAGTTATAAAAGGTGATAAGTTATGTCATGAATCAGTAATGTTTCTTAGATTTTACCCCTCAGACATATCATAATTTTCATCCAACACTAAGAAATCAGTGTTGATATGATGCTACAGTAAATAAAACTTCTAAATATATACCATATAATAACAGTGTGGAAATTCAAAAGGTACTAAAAGACATCTTGTAGTTTTTTTTTTTTTTTTTTTTTTTTTTTTAAGTTTAGAGAGTGATGTTGTATTTATATGAGCTCTTTCCTTTGGACAGATGGACACAGAAGACAAAGTAATATTGTTGCATCCCTAACATTTCTGTGTTGGTGGGATGAGCAAAGTGATTTGACTCAGTCCACACAATCGTCACAATGGCTCTCACCAACACCACTATAACATCATGGAAACTGCGTGAGTACAAATTCCCTGGTCATGGCACTCCAGAATTTAAGCAGTCACAATCTATTTAATGTTTAGGTATTCGAAAATGTGACCAGGTTCTGTTTTGTTGCATGTGTTTTTCAGAGGAGATTGTGGCTCACTCCAGCAATGTGTCTTCACTGGTGTTGGGGAAATCCTCTGGTCGTCTACTGGCCACTGGCGGCGAGGACTGCAGAGTCAATATCTGGGCTGTCAGCAAACCAAATTGCATTATGGTAGCATCCTCTTGTTTTTACTTGGGGGTTTTACAGAAGTGTCTCACAGTTGTTTGATTTAATGTTCATTGTCTGTTCTTTAGAGTCTGACGGGCCACACCAGCGCTGTGGGATGTATCCAGTTCAATAGTTCTGAAGAGCGTGTGGTGGCTGGTTCTCTGTCGGGTTCTCTTCGCCTTTGGGATTTGGAGGCTGCTAAAAGTGAGTGGTTTGTGAAATACCTTTTGCACTTTTCGTTAAATAAACATGTAATAAATGTCTTGTGTACACAACAACAGTGTACTAAAAACTCACATTTTGTTTCCTATTTTTGTGTACACAATGTGCAAACATAAATTGGCTGATTGGTAAAATGACTCAAAATACTGAAAAGATTACAGATGATCAATATAGCTTTTATTTTTATCAATATAGCAATATAGATATGTAATTTTGCTATGTAAAAATATTTTAATGGTCCAATATTTAACATTCCTTTTTTTCTTTATTTCTGTGGGTTAGTAGGATAAAATAAGCCCTAGAAATATTTTAATATGCTTTATAAGGTTCATCCAATCAATCTTTGGTTAAAAATGTGTTTTGCCTAAATTTCAGTTGATGCACTCTGATTGGGAACCAGGCCAATTTTTGATGCAGATATATACATGTAGAAGAATAGGTTTGTATTTCTCATGCTTTCTGGGATGATTAAATGAACCTGTTTGGTGGGAGAGATTCCGTTGTGATCACTTTCACTCTGATCTCTGAAGACATGCACAGGGGCCATCTGACCAGAAATTCTTTGGAGTTTGACAAATTGTTCAATGTCTGTTTGCGAGTCCACTGAATTTTTTACTTTTTTTTTTTTTTTTTTTTAAAGTTCTGCGCACGTTGATGGGGCACAAGGCCAGCATCAGCAGTCTAGACTTTCACCCCATGGGAGAATACCTGGCATCTGGCTCTGTGGACAGCAATATTAAGGTGTGTTAAATATTTTTGACTTGAAAGGTTTTACAGGTTTTTGTAGCCAGCTGCACATAGTGTAGCATAACTGTGGCTTAAATTTTTTTAAAAACTAATTTTACATGGGTTGATGGATTTGACATTTTGTCTGGGAAAATTGTTGGTTAATGTTACTTCCAGCAGCCACTTTCACACTGCACTTTGATAGTAGAACATTTCCGCAGTGCTCATAGGTAAAGCGAACTTTGTACATTGTATGTCTCATCACAAATTGTCATGTCTTGATGGGCTGTGTGTAAATGCACGAGCATTCCAGAAAATCACTGGCAGTGTGAATGAATTAAAAGCAAAAATCCCAGTACAATTCCCACAAAACATATTACCTGTGTGTTTTCCACAATCGGTGTGTGAGAGGCTTGTGTGTAGGACTGCCTAGGACTGTCATAAATATTTCATGATATTCTAATCAGAGATTTACACCACTGTTAAGTAAATAAACTAAAGACAGTCAATTTCTTTGTTCATTCATAGTGTATAATTGACGGTTGATTGTAGATATTCTGGGCTTATTTTATTTTAGATTGTGTGTCTTACACATTTCATTTTCTGTATTCCTTGTCTAGTTGTGGGATGTGAGAAGGAAAGGATGTGTGTTCAGATATAAGGTAAGCACTAAGCTGACTTTGTGTGTGTCTGTACAGTCAGAAGCCAGGCTAATCACCCTTAACCCTCAGTTGTGTCTGAGCTCATGATTAATCTGTGGATTATTGGGGAGTTCAATGTATCTTGCTCGTCTGTTTTGTGAAATTGCATAATTTTGTGTGCAATATTCAGATGTTTATGCAATTTATAATCTCTAGATGTTCATTTTCTGTTTAATGGCACTTATCAAGATGTTTTGAGTTCAATGCCTTTTAAAGCACTTTAGTTTGGAAAGCGCCTCGTTTATTGGTTACACAAGCTTTCAATGAATGTAAAATTATTGGATTTGTTCATGTGCTTAATACGTATAATGGCTGTTTTATTGCAGGGTCACACTCAAGCTGTACGCTGTCTAGCATTCAGTCCTGATGGGAAATGGCTTGCTTCAGCCAGTGATGACAGCACGGTAAAGGTAAGAGCTTTACTGGTCATCTCGTTTTCAAAAAATGTGTTTCTAATTAGATTTAGTTTTTAATGCACACTTTCATTCTGCTCCCCATATAGCTATGGGATCTTATTGCAGGCAAGATGATCACTGAATTCACA
>CAIGQV010018273.1:498455-509441 GCA_903798115.1 Danio jaintianensis | reverse complement strand
CAATGGTTACAGGATTTCAGCTTTCTTTAAAATATTTTTTTTTGTGTTCAACAGAATAAATAAATGCTTACCTGTTTAGAACCACTTGAGGGTGAGATTTCATTTTTGGTGAACTATCCCTTTAAAATGTTCAATTCAGGAATAAGTCTTATTCAGTTCATGTGATGAACCTGGGGGCATACTTATTTTTGTGACCAATAGCTAATTATGTTTTAAGTTAAATATGTTTTAAGCTAGTGTGTTCTAGCTAGGGCGTGTGGCTTAAATTAATTGACATCAAACCCAGACAAGTTCAAAGTTTTTCCAAATAAATGCAGCCATGGTGAATGTAAGACTTCTTTTAAAACATCCAAAAACATTTTGTCTGCAGACTGTTACACCGTATTTTTTATTTTTTTTTCTTGCATCATTTTATAAATGTATCTATTTTAGACCATTTTCTCAAGCATTTAAGGATTCTGACCTTCCGTGTGTGTGTGTAGGATGAAGCAGAGTTCAGAAGCTGATCGGCGTAGTCCAGAAGGAGAGCGGAGAAGTCCCAGCAGTGAGGATGAGAAAGAAGACAAGGAGAGCAGCGCAGAAATCACTAACCCTGAATATTATAAAGAGATCTTTCAGCCCCGCAGTGTCATCTGTGAGTTTTGGTTGCACAAAATATATTACCGATATTGTTACCTTTTGGCGGCGCAGTGGGTAGCGATGTCGCCTCACAGCAAGAAGGTTGCTGGTTCGACCCCTGGCTGGGTCAGTTGGCATTTCTGTGTTGAGCATGCATATTCTCCCCGTTTTGGCGTGGGTTTCCTCCGGGTGCTCCGGTTTCCCCCACAGTCCAAAGACATGCGCTAAAGGCTAATTGGGTAGGCTAAATTGTCCGTAGTGTATGTGTGTGAATGGGAGTGTATGGGTGTTTCCCAGTGATGGGTTGCAGCTGGAAGGGCATCCGCTGCGTAAAACATATGCTGGATAAGTTGGCGGTTCATTCCACTGTGGCGACCCCAGATTAATAAAGGGACTAAGCCGAAAAGAAAATGAATGAATGAATGAATGAATGAATGAATGAATGAATGAATGAATGTTACCTTGTGCTTCTTCACATGCACCTTTACATCTTTGTCATGAAAGTCTGACTTTGTCTCTCTCTATGTCTTTTTCCATTCTGCAGCACGAACGCCACCTAAAACAACAGAACCCTTCCCAGCACCGCTAGAGCATTCTTTCTCTGAGAGTGTACTAGAGAAACCTGGTCCAGAGGTTAAGATTGTTACTCCAGTAATAGACAGGGTATGCTTTTTTTTATTTTATTTTATATATTTTTTTTATTTAAAGCCCCAGTCAGATCACATGATTTTTATTATCGGTTACGAAAGTTACTATGTCAAATTATGCAGTGTTTTTTTTTTTTTTTCTCTTTCTTTTTTTTTCGGTCTTAATAAAATCTTGACTCTTGTGGGTAAGAAATGTGCCAGACTCCACGTTCCTTCATGATCAGTCATCCCGTGACGTCTACGATGAGCGTTATACAGTCACAAGTGTTGCGATTTAACAATATTTCTCATCTTAATTTTTATTTGTTTTCTTATGTCCATCTCAAACACCAACGCTTGCTGACAACTAGGCTATTTAAGGGCATTCGTTACGACATTGATAGGATCAAACTTATGTTTCCTTTTTAATATTAAGATATTTTCTTTGAAATCTAAATCTATATTTTCCTGCCAGGGTTGCTTATTAAACACTCCCTTGCCTGAACTTGCCGCGAGTGAGACGGAAAAAAATGAAAGCACATCAGCACTGAGGAAAAAAATCAGACGCTCAAGACATAATCTTAAAAATAATGACAGATAAAAAAAAAATTAGCAAATATATGACAGAGGTTTGTGGTACAACAATTACAGTGGAGCATTAATTAAATCCTTATTTTCCACAGCGGAACAAATCATCCACCCGTACAGTTGAGTAGTGGATTAGTTTAATCAAGTAATTTGAATAAGCAAGACAGGCTTTTACAATGTATTCGCAGCACTGAACGTGTTTACAGATTACCTCGGAAGAACAAACTCGGTCATTCAGAAGGATGAGAGAACTCAGAAACTCGTTGTGAGAATGGAGATGTCTGCATATTTGTGCTAGTCTGTCAGATAAAATTGCTTAAAACACCTTAATATTTTAGAGAAAGTAGTTAAAGTTTGCATAACCAATGATTGATCTTATCAATCAGAGACCCACCCATAAGTAAATATGCAGCCTATTTTCTGATTACCTGACCCGCAGATTAACAGCAGTACCCGCGGATATAACTTAGAAAGTATGTGCTCCTATTGCCCAGTGTCACCCATGTGACGGAACTCGTCTTGAAGAACAGGAAAAAATTAAACATGCTAGACTTTCTGCGATTGGTGTCATGAGGCGTCGCAGACATGGTAATCGTCGTCGTGAACTATGCCACATTATACGAGAGAAACGATTTAATCTTGTGTCACGATGCCCATTTGTCGTATACGACACCTTACGTCAAGGAAATTGGGCTAAAATCGTGACAAATTGGTGTGATCTGACCGGGACTTAAGAATAACTTTTTAGTTTAGATTTAAGTTTACTGTCATTGGCTGTGCCTTTGTACTCTGCACAATGTAATGCAGTTAGCATCTAACCAGAAATGCAAATAACGTGTACAAATATGAAATGTTTATATGCAACTGCTTTGTGACAAGTTGTGAGGTAGAAGGATAGATCACTGCAAATACAATATAATGTGCCTTATCAATTATTTTATTGTATATCATTGTATGTTATATAATACAAAAAGTAGTGTTCAGCAACTGAGATTTGAGTTCAGTAGGTTGACAGCCGAGCGAAAGGAAAAAATCTCCCAATCTGTAACTGCAGTCTTTGATACTACTTACTCTAAGCCTTGATTTAAGCCTAATCTTTGTATTAAAGGTATGGTAGGCAATTTTGGAGAGGCTATCAGTGGCACGTAAGCTTTAAAAGCCAAGGATCATGCCCTCCCTTCATAATTACTGTCCAAAGTCACACCAAATGATATCAACATGCGTGCACACACAAGCAGACCAAATCCACTGCTCATCTCATTTATCGGTGAGTAAGCGTTACTGTACAAATTGCATAAACTACAGTAATAAGTAAATATGCATATTGTGACCATGCAGGACAGCCTATCATTATGTTCAAATTGAAATGCATTTAGACCAGTAAACTTAATGAGTGGTGTCATGATGTGAAAAGACTTTAAATTAGCATAACAAAAATATTTTTCAATCAAATCCCTTACCCTGGCTTGAATTAGTTTTGTTTTCATGTCTCTTTTTAAAAATATTTATTTAGCCCTATTGTTGTTTTCCTGTGTATTTTCAGGCAGGACAGTTGAAAGGTCCCATTACATCCTCTACTCCAGTACAAAGAGTGGAACCAACTGTGATCGCTGCTGCTCCCCGTCCAGTAGCAGTGGTGACCACATCAGTGAGCTCTCCATCTCGACCAGTGGTTAATACCACCAAACCCAAACCATCCACAGGAATCATTCTCTCAACGCGCAATGAGCCAATTGGCCTCAATGCAGGAGACTTCCTTTCTGTAAGTTCAATGGATGTTTAACATTATTATGCTCCACTCGTATCGTGTTTGAATTGCTTTAATTATTAGATGGAGATTCATGGAGCTATTCAGATCCTTTGAAACGTTTTCTGTTTCTATGGCAATGTTCATAACCATAAATGATCCATGAGTTGATTAAAAATGGCAAAATGCTTCATCACTACAAATTTATATCTTGCAAAATACTGTAGAACAATGGAAGTGCGCCAGGTTTTAGTGCAACAGTCAGGTTCTGGAATTTTCTCCATAGGGCATTTCATTTTTAGCATGTGACCTTTAAAGACAGATCTGTTATGTATTAATTTTATTACATTACATTTTAAAGGCGTCATAACCTAGATGGAGGTCTACTTGTGAAATACGCACGATTTTTGCTTTCAAAAACATCAAAATCTACAAGTATTAAGCTTTTTTTTCCACTCTGATGACTTTGAAGTAAACGACCACTGCTGTGTTTGGATAACAGATTTGCATAGTAAACTAGCTTTTGACTCCCTCTTGAGTTCACTTGAATAATTGCGTCTTTGTTTCAAAGTGAACTTTAAAGTCCTTTCAAATGGTTTGCTTTTAAAAGTGCAATAGGGGATTTTATTGTTGTTGTTATTATTATTATTATTATTATTATTGTTGTTGTGGTTTATTAATTATATATTGTTGTTTATTATTATTATTGTTTATGCTGGTTGAAAGTCTCTTCTTGATAGCAATCATTAAAATAGTTGTCCAATGTATTTATATGTATTTTATTATTCTGTGGAAGGTGTAGAACCAAAAAAATTGTCCAATTGAAACGTTAGGTCTGAACTTAATGATAGGCTGTCCTACCTGCTTGTCAAAATATGTAATTGCACACCTCTGTGCACCATTCATTCAGAATGGATTGTCATCTACGCGTTCACTCACAGATGCAGTTTAGACAGGCAGGGAACCATCAACAACCTACCTTAATTTTTAAGTTTGGTATTGTAATTTCCAACTGAAATATAAAGTTTTCTCTGGTCGATGTTATGTGATGTTTTGTAGTGATTGTTGTTCAGGAGGAGTGGCTTTACGATATGCATTTCACTCATAAAATGTGGAGTGCATCACAGAAATGATAGCCTAAAATAATTGTTAATGTTTTTTAATTGTTAATGTTATTTTGTGTTCAGTTCATCTAAATTTATTTATTTATTTATTTATTTATTTATTTATTTATGTGATTTATCAGAAGCTACTGTTCTGCCCCAGTGCCTGCTTTTGTATCAATTTGTGAAGTACTGAGTGTTTCTGTTTATTTTAATAGCATGCACGAAATGCTAAAGCCAGCGCAATGGGAGATGAAGAGGCCTTAGCACAGATCAGGAAAGGGCACGACACCATGTGCGTAATGCTGAGCAGTCGATCTAAAAACCTGGACGGTGTCCGCTCCGTCTGGGCCAGTGGTGATGTAAAGGTAAGAGCAACAGCACTCAAGCTGATGAGCTTTGATAAACTGAGGGACAGACAGATTGTAATGAGAGATCTCTTCCTGGCTGATGGATACTTTTACTGCTGCGCATCCAAAATGTATTTCTAATGTAATCTAGTGAGGGCCATAATGGGCTATTATTGAAAGCAGCAGCAGCACACTAAAAGCACTGTTTGCTTTTTTTCTTTTGTGTTGCCAGACTTCCCTGGATTCAGCTGTGTCTATGAATGATCTTTCTATTGTGGTGGATGTCCTTAACATAATCAACCTCAAGCCGTAAGCATCCGCAAAATATTAGCAATTATGTTACAGTTAGCATCATTTCAGTAGAACTGACTAAAAGTTGTGTGATTGTGTTTCAGGTCACTGTGGAAACTGGACCTCTGCACGTCCATCCTGCCACAGATTGAGGAATTGCTTCAGAGCAGATATGAAAGGCAAGCCATTCATGGTGTTTGTTTATTACTTTATTAATTAAATAAATAGATAGAGGCCAGTTTTGATTTTTAACAACAATTACAACAAATTAACCTTTTAATTAAACAATAGTTCTGTTTATTATTATTATTATTATTATTATTTTACAAAATACTAATAACAACAACAACAATAATAAATAGATCATTAAAGTATATTGATTGTTACTTATAACAATATTAATTATTTTTATTACTGTTCTTATACAGTTGTTTAAATGTAAGTTATATTTAACAAATATTGTTACATGTTGTTTATTATAAATATGGGCTAATCGCATTTGGACCAAATTTACATGAAAAAACTGACATCGATGTTAATAATGAAATTAACATGATTAAAATATATTTACTGTTACATTTTATATAACAATTGAAATCATTGAACCATTTTATGAATCAAATATTAATAACTATTGTCAAGATTATTTTAATTTTGTTGTTGTTTTAAAACCATATGTATGGTAGGTTGATTTGATTTTGCTTGAAATTAGCTTTATGCTTTGTAGTAACAGAATCAAGTGAGCGTTATGGACTCTTGTGCAGTTCACAAGGAGCACTTGAGTGTCTGTTAATGAATTTCCTGCTTATGAGGAGCATTTCCAATCAGTGGAGTATCCATTTTGTCTGCTTAAATGGCAGCACAGTAAACAAGGCAGTTTATAGGGTTATGAGACAGACGTACATCAATAGTGTCACAGCCATTAAGTAAATCGTCCTCTCTTTTCCTTCTACAGTTATGTGCAGACTGGTTGCATGTCTTTGAAGCTGATTCTGAAGCGTTTTTGGCCATTAATCTCAGACACGTTGAACGCTCCTCCATCTGTCGGAGTGGACATTACTCGTGAGGAGAGGTTAGTTCCCAAAAAACGCTCATGCTTTGATTTTACATTTATGCCTTGTTTCCACTGAGCGGTACGGTTTTGATAAGGGTCACTCTGATCAGGCTTGCGCTTCCACGGCCAACAGTATCTTTACTTGGTAGTACACTACATAGTATTCAACATGACTACTTGATGGTTTTCAAATGTTAAGTACTGTATGCCAGAAAGTTGCAGTCGAAGCCATTTTTGTTCGAAGAAGAAACCCACATGGACAGTTCACATCTTGTCTTTTGTGAACTTGAGTTAATTATTTCAAATGTAGACGTGTGGCAAGCGTGCACAAATACAGAGTGGAAGCGGCGCCCCTCATGCTTTCCACACATTTTAGAACATGTGACGCACTTCATAAACGCCAATAGAGGACTTGCAGCAGATTTTGTTCTTGCATCTTGGCATGTTGCTGTTTGTCACAAGAAGATGACAAGCTTTGTTTGAGCATTGTTCATGGCTGCACGCCGTCATTGTTTTATTACAGTGTTGTGTATTTGGCACTTTTTTTTTTTTTTTTTTTCTCCTTTCCAAAAACTATTTTATAAACACTACTGTCAACAATAAAGACAAACTCTCTGTCATAAATCCATACTGTACTGTATTGTCCCAAACTGTACCACTTAGTGTAAACAAGCCATATGTATCTGTGTAAAGCATCACTGGATCAAACAGAAATGAAATGTTTTATTTGTATATTGTTGTTTTAACACGTAGTAGTATGACTCTGTGCAGCTCACTTTTGGGGTGATTTTTCCTTTTTGAAAAAGTATTTATTTATTTTGTTATAGTTGTGTAATGATATTATAACAATGTAGTGATGCCTGTATTATCACACCCACTTTGAAGTGGTATTAAACTGCCAAGGAATGCTACCCAAGTCACATCACAGTGGAAAAGCCTGCTATAGTTTTTTTTTTTTTTAATATATGATCGACTGTTTTGTTTTATTCAATTACTTCAGCATTTATTTATCTTTTTTAAATGTTACTTTCATTTAGCCAAAGACTTCCAAGTGATACATTTAAAAAAAACATTTTGTTCTGAGGACACGTGACTCACTATGAATGTTTAATTTTTTTTGTGCTGTTTTCAGGCATCAGAAGTGTAAAGCATGCTACAAGCAGTTGAAGAACCTCAGTAATGTAGTGAAGAACCGGGCGGAGCAGGTTGGTCGTCATGGCAGCACTTTCAGAGAGCTACAGCTACTTATGGCCCCTCTGGACTACTGAAACACACACACACACACACACACACACACATCAATCTCCAAACTTAAAGCTCAGTAAGTAAGAGTCCATTGTGGGCTGAGCTCCATCACTGAACTTGAATGGACAATTCACCTAGCACTTACACATGTGCTCACACACAAGACAAGCACACTTTGGAGTGAAGTATTTATGTCAGCTTTTTGGTGGTTATTTTCCTAGTGGATAAACTGGGACCATTTTTTATTTTATTTTTCTTTCTGCACATTTTTCTAAACACTACTGTCAGCAATAAAGACAAACTTTCATATGAAAGAGATTCTTAATGTCTTTTGTAGTTTTTGTGACAAATATATGCATACTATTGTTTATTCCTGATTTCCATCTTTTCATTCCTAATTTACTTCTGAAGTAAATCTCTTGTAAGAAATGCACTGCAAAGGTACTTTTTATGTGAGTACAAGAATCCCCAACATAGATTTAGCTTGTTTGAATGTTAGTCATATGAATTTGGTATAAGTGAGAGTATATACATATATAAAGAGTTTTATGATCCTTCTACACTTTCAAATTCATATAGTGAGCATTGTTGATGTTTGAGCCTGAAAAACAAATCCATCCAAGAGTCATTCTCTGCATCCACAAATCGTTTCTGAACTCTCATTTGTAGTTCTGACTTTATTTGGGAGCATACATCACAATATCCCAAATTTAAACAATTCCTGCCCAAGAGGATGATGCCTGAGGCCTGTTGCACAAAGCTGGTTTGGGTTTTTACCCACGGAAGTTGCAAACTCAAAAGATTTTGGCATCAAACTGAGATGTGTTTGTTTTGATTGGGATTTGTCCCTATGGTAACTTGCACTACACTGCTGACCTGCTAAGGAGCGGTTTTATTCTGGGTTTGAGATTGCGAACCCAAACTGGAACAATCAGCTTTATATTATATGGATTATTATTATTAATTTTTATACTTTGTCAATTATTTGGCTGGTGAGGAATGACCTAAACTGACTCATGTTTCGTGTGATTGGCTGTTTGCTGCACGTGTCACACTTTTAGCGGCAACCTGGGGTTTGTTCAACTCACTCTGTGCAACAGGCCTCTGGTTGAGTTGCATTAGTTTGTTGTTGCCATGCCCATAAGATGCACAGACATAACCAACATCATGTGATGTGTGCTTTTGAAATAATGTTGTATTTTTGAGTTAACACATGAGAACGTAGATTGTTATTATTTATTTTTTAATTGTTGATGCAAAATTTCTTACTATGGTATTACTTGCCATTGGGAAAACCCATAACGATAACTTGGTCACATCTGAAGAACATCTTAGCCAATCACGAATTGACTTATGGCCTTCTTCGCTGCGTAATTAGCATTAGCTGTTATGTTTTTTTTAGGTTAATCATTTCAATAGGCTTTGGTTGAAGTATCCAATGCAGGAGCTGTAAAGACACGGCCCACATTTGGAAAGAGGGCCATGAATAGCTCATTTGCATTTAAAGGAAGATGAAGGGTATATTAAATAATGTTTATAGTCTTTTCAGCTAACACTGAGACTGCGTCACATCTTGTAAAAATTGACCACCCCTTCTGTTAAACACAATACAAGGTATTCTGAGGAAAGCTGAAAACCAGTAACCATTGACTTTCATAGTAAGAAAAACAAACACTATTGAATTGATTGGTTACATTGGCGTGTGTGTTCAAAAGTAGAATGAAACCTTAAACATGTTTGTGACAAGTGGAGGGTGAGCAAATAACAATTTTAAGTTTTGGGTAAACTATCCCTTTAATGTGTCTAGACGGTATAAATCAAGTCATATCCATGACTAAGCACATAAAGTATTTGTAAGAACACGTAATGAAATTATCATGAATAATTGAAAGGCCTTAGAGACTTGAATGCCCCCATGTCTTTTTTTTAATAGTCCTTTGAATTTGAATCCGGAATGTAGCATTTACCTAATAATAAGCTAGCACTTTGTGCAGCAGAAAAATGTGAACAAATGCCCTTTGCCCTTGGATCAGTGATTCAGAGACACTGCTTTTCATATCACTGCTATAGTGATGACACTCAACTTTACTTCTCATTCCAGCTTGATAGTCCAATGATAGCTTGACAGGTATTTCCTGTCTTTAGTGAGCAGAAAAGTGTGCACATCACATCATTGTTGATCAGTTTGCACTGTCTGCAAAACATGCCTAAATTCACTACTTTAGCCTTATGAGCCTGGTTTCAGCCCAATTCAACATAAACGGCTACGTTTTTAATATGGATGGGTATCGTTCAAAAATGTTCGATTCCAGCACAGATACTCTAAATTAAATAAAATACTTTTTTTTTTTTTTTTTACTACCAACTTTGTACAAAATTGCACAATGCATATCTTTTGTTTTTTATTTTTTATCCCAGTTTAAGTATTTTTTTCTTTAACAAAGTCAAACTAAAACCCAAAAAGTATAAAAACTAAAAGCACAAAAAACAAAATGCAATCAAACTGAATTTCATGTCAATTAGAGGTTCACTGCTGCATCCTTAAAGTTGTTAATAGTTTAGATGACGTTCTTAAAAAGATGCATGTACTGTAAGCATGTCTGGTTGCTCAGGAGACAGACAAGCCTGCTATCACAGAAGCCTTTTGGTTAAAGTAAACATTTATTTATGTGATATTTATTCCAATGGCAGTGCATTAAAATATGTTATTTGAAAATCAATTAAAAGAAAATTTCATGTCTAAGGTCATTCGTGATTTATGGATATTTGAATAACAGGTGTCCAATCACAGTTGACTTCATGCTCTATTTCAGGTATAAAAAATTTGATAGGAATAACAAGACATTTTTCAATACTCGATAGTATCGAGGCAATTTACTGCCTAAAACTCGATACCCAGCTTAAAAAAAACTGCAGAAGATTTTATTTGACTTTAGAATGTATTTGTATTTTATTTTTAATATTTATATCTTAATATTTAGTTTATATTCTAACTTCTTTTTCCTATTCTTATTAAACACTTTTCCTAAATGCTGGCAACCTTTCAAATTTGAATAAGTTTGAAATGAAGCACAAAGGCTCTTGTTAATAATTGTTTTGTGAGGAATGCTTTGTGTGAAGCAATCTTTTCTTGGTCAACAAAAATAATAGTTTTTTTCATAATAAAGATACAAGGACAATGTTATTTTAGTGCAGATAGTTGTTCATGTAATTTGTCTTTTTTTTTTAAACTCGTACACCTTTTATGGTCATTACACATAAGCTTCATAATACAGACATGGGTAGAAAAATATACCACAACATTCCTCTGTAGGCATAACATAATCTCCATCTGCATGTAACAATAATATTTGTATGTGTATAT
>CAIGQV010018273.1:472296-498055 GCA_903798115.1 Danio jaintianensis | reverse complement strand
ATATATACTCTTTCCAAAGTTAAGACATCACCTGTAAAAGCTTAAAGCATCGCTATGTTCTACATTCTGGAGAGAATAGACTTTAAATGTCACTATGTACAAGGTGTTATGGTTGCTTAAGATATCACATATGTCTACATACAATACAATAAAGCATCTTGCGGTCGTTTACAATTCCAGCATTATGAAAAACTGCCTCTCGAAGAGAACTCAGAACACTTAAATGGCATCACTTTGGCACTTTTACGCCAATGAATTATCTATAGAGAGCGATGATTATATAAACAATGACATCATACTTATATCATCCCATTTGTACTGACACCGGCCTCAACATTCAAGCTATCAAGCGTTTCAGCATATATTGCAGTGCATTAAAATAATGTGCTTGGGAAGCCATTTACATGAAGGGTGATAATGGGTTTGGGTTTTGCTCCGTCTACTTGCGTCTAGTAAACTGTCTTTGAAAAGCAGCAGAAACAAATAATTTCTCTACAAAAAGCATTTGTTAGCTTTGTTACATTAACATGGATTCACCACCTTCCCCCTTCTGTATTTTTATTATTTATTTTCTTTTTTTGTAAAAAAAAAAAGCATAGAAAATAAGTTATAAGTATATGAAACAAATTCTTAGGTCCAATGTCATACAAAAATGTATGAATTAACTCTAAAGTCGTTTTCGAACATCCGTTCATATAATTAATGCAACTCAGATTGATATTTGAATAGTTCAGAAATAATTTCCTTATGTATATATATATATATATATATATATTGCAACGTTTGCTAAAGAAAACGAACGTTTTACCATTTGGTCTTCCGAGCTATAATTTCCTTAATGATGGAGTCAAAGAAACAAAGAATGTAAGGCGTCGTAATACATTAGTAAATCTGCACGCGGTATGACACACCATTTAAGGAGATGCTGGAGTAATAGAAGAGAAATGTCTACCTTCTCCAAAACGATTCAAATCCCATGCGCCTGCTCTGATGCATCAACATGCAATACCTGCATGCATTGAAATAAATCCATCCTTCCGTCCTTCAGTGTCCTCTGCTGGAAAACAGCTACTGATTAATGTTACATGTGGCTTTAGATGGCGCTCTGGACCACTGCAAACACTGAGGCGTCACAAATGAACCTTTTTGTCTATTCAAGCTATATGTTTTCACGGACATGGGCCTAAAATGTTCACTATTATGCATTTAGGCTGATTAATAGGAGACATGACGTGTGTGAACTCTGCACTTGTGTCTGTCTTTTTTTTATAATCTAATGACTGTACACAGGCGAGATCGAGTAATAACATCAAGCCTTCTAAAACCCTCCAAAAAAATAGACAGAAGTTTCCATAGCCTCAACAATATTCAAGTAAACGTATTAGCTAATATTCAAAGAACTTATATGCTAATATTTGTTTTGTTTATTTATTTTTTTTACATCTTTTAAAAAAATACTAAAAAGGCCATCCAAAATAAAACCTAAAAAAGGTGCTCGTATATGTAAGCTGGGGCTAGTTTCGATCAATGGAAGATTAATTGTTCGCTTTTGGAACTGCAACCTAAGGCTAGGTTTACACGACAGCGATGTAGCCAAAAATGGAAAGGTTTTTCTCTTGCGTTTTTTAAAGGTTACGCATTTACACAACCGGAAAAATAGCCAAAAATGCTGTATTACGTATGCCAGGCCAATTTTTTGGTGCTGTCTCCTTAATAGTAAACAGTACCTGTAAGCAAGTGATGACAAATCATTGGTAAAGTCTAGAAGGGATACAGCTGCGGATAATTAGGCATGCGCACATCAATATAGCATAATGTTTGTGACACTAAACAACAATTATTACTATTTTTACATTACTGTGAGGGGTAGGTTTAGGGTAATGGTGGATCGGGTAATTTATTTATTTTTGGCATTTTGCTTTTATTATGATAGGACCGTATATTGACAGGAAGTGAAGTGGGAGAGTGGATTGGGAAAGGTCTGTGAGTCGGGACTCGAACTCAGGACGCCCGCTGCACAGTTGCACTATATGTGTCTCTTTAAAGCAAGCAATTTCACTCGGCGGCCATCTTTGAAATGCCTCTCGGACAGTGTGTTCAGGCATTCTGTTTGAATAGGGAAATATCGAATTCTCCAAAATTGCTTGCCAAGCTTACGATTTAATTTCATGTTAGGAATCACCAATAAAATCAAACAACTGTCTCTTTAGTTTAATTTCTAAGCGTTCGAATCACACAAAATCTGCAGAAACTCACATCTGGTCCGAGCCCCTCCCCCGGAGAATCGTCAGTTTATAGCGATAGATGATTGGCTCCTGTACTAGAAGGCGGGGCTTCATTCGCCATATTGACTATTACACTTTTCACCATTCAAAACTATACGAGTGACATGTCTTGTGTATTCTATAGTCTTTGGCTATATATATATAGCTTAAATAATATTATATTATATTATTATTCATTCATTCATTTTCCTTCGGCTTTGTCCCTTTATTCATCTGGGGTCGCCACAGCAGAATGAACCGCCAACTTATCCAGCATATGTTTTACACAGTGGATGCCCTTCCAGCTGCAACCCATTACTGGGAAACACCCATACACACTCATTCACACTAGTACACTACGGCCAATTTAGCTTATTCAATTCACCTATAGCGCATGTATTTAGACTGTGGGGGAAACCGGAGCTCCCGGAGGAAACCCACGCCAACACAGGGAGAACATGCAAACTCCACACAGAAATGCCAACTGACCCAGCCGGTACTCGAACCAGCGACCTTCTTGCTGTGAGGCGACAGTGCTAACCACTGAGCCGCCGTGTCGCCCCCTATATTTTATTATATTATATTATATTATATTATATTATAAATAATTCTCTGGCCGGAGCTGTATCCTTTCTAGCAACAACCCTTGGCACTGGTGGGTATGTAGAATTTGCTGTGTATGATGCGTCTCTGTTGGTTGTAAAGTAAATCCAAACTTAGCCTTAGCAAACCCTTGAGCAACAACAACCACATACTCTGCTACTCTTGAGTGTTTGTTTGCGTTTGCCTTTAATCTACACCACCCTAAGTATGTACCATGCATAAGCATGACGTCATCATTTTAAAAGACTATGATGCATCGTTTTCGGGTGTTTACACGGACACAACAAAGGCGGCGTTTTCAAAAACCTCCGTTTTCAGTCCCAAAAATGCTGTTGTCGTGTAAATGAACAGGCAAAACGCATACAAAGTTTCCTATTTTGGGCTGAAAACGTTGTCGTGTAAACAGCCCCTAAAACGCGTCCTAGTATGATGGATGCGTTTCATCACGTATCATCATTTATCCAGCATATGCAAGTCCTGACTACAGTAACAGTCAAATTCATTTGGCTCGGTTTAGTTAAAACACCCTGGATACGCCAAAAGAGTGCCCATTTCTCCCTGTCAGTGGGAATGTGCAGAAATGGCCTTTGTTTTTCGAATAAAAGCATTATGAGACTAAGCTAGCATGTGCATATCGGCCGGATGGCCCTCTTTGGGGTGGGATTATATGGCTGACTCCATGTTCTCGCTCCAGGCATGGTCGTCGAGGTTGTAAATGAACTTGGTGCGGTTGGAAGGGTTTTGCGCAATGTCTTTGCCCAGGTTGTCCAGCGTGAGGTTGGAGGCGAACAGCTGGCTCGGCGTCAGGTAGTCCTCACTATTCTTTATGTACTTGGAGTAGTTGTGACGTAGACACTGCCAGGTGACGGCGTAGAGGATGAAGGCGCTGGATTTGAGGACGATGGCGATGCTGACGTAAAGGTAGCGATAAGTGATGTTGTCGTAAAGCATACAGGCTCCTTTAATGCCGCACATAGAGCTCCAGAGCAGGCAGGTGGAGTCAATCCCAATGCCAAAGATCAGAGGTGGAGGAATGAAACCTGGGACATGGAAAGCAGAGGAGAATCAGAAGAATTGCACTCAAGTTGAAAATTGAAAGAATAGAACTTTTAATGCTTATTAATTAAACTGTTTGTTCCAATCCTTGATGCTGATTGATTCTTAGCTGTGTTTTATACCTGGCATATACTGTGCAGTTTCCATGCAATTTCAGCAAGGAAATTGAACTGTAGAGGAATATCACAAGCGATGTAAAGCTCATGATTCATTCACACTTGGTCAGCAGTGACTTGACTGCTATACTTGTATTGACTGTATTCACACTATACATTAGGGTTGCACGATATTGGAAAAATCTGACATTGCAATATTCATTTATTTTTGTATTTATTATATGAATATGATTTCACATGTCGACCCTATTTGGAATGATTTGCTAATTTTATATTGATTGGAATCATTTGTAGGGGAGTGCATCTACATAAAATATACAAAATTATACAAAATAAAATAAAGCACAGATTAAGACAACAGAACAAACATAAAAATGAAATAAACCATGCTTTATGGTTTTCAGTTGAAGTTTAACAGTATCGAATTATAGAAATTCAATAATTAAATGTAAGAAACAACAACACTGTGCATAGTCTTTAATGTGTGAAATAATTAAACCCAATTTATCTTTGTTAAAGAGGTAAATTTTTTAATTTCTTGTGCCAAAATGGTTTAAATTAGCTTTAACTCTTACAGTCACAGGCCTTAAAAACCCATCCAAATAAAATACTTTCATATTATGAAAAGGAAGAAATCCACTACGAACTATCATATTATCACAGCACTATCATGCGCTTTTAATTGTTTCTGTACGACACTGTATGAACACAGCACAAAAAAAAACATGACAAAGATGAAATTCAGCCCGATTTAAAGAAGAGTCGCATGAGTCCACAGACTCAAAATAGGACAATCAGTGGGCCACAGCGTATGCTCAGCTTTACTCTTGATAAGGCATGGCTATGATCACTTCACAAAATGGGGCCATTTACCACGAAGGTAGTGCATAATATTTTACTAGCTATTTTGCAAGATACTAGTATTCAGCTTAAAGTGCAGTTTTAAGGATAAACTGAGCTAACTAGGCAAGTTGGGTTAATTAGGTGTCATTGGACAACAGCATTTTTTGCTGTAGCCAATCAAAAAAAAAAACTCTTAAGGAGGCTAATTATATAGACCTTAGCAAATTATATATATATATATATTACACAGAAGAAAAATATAATAAGAAATACTTCCAAAAATTGCCTTGCTCTGTTAAACATGGAATATTATTGAAAAAGATACATTTTTAAAATAATAATTTTGTCTTTGACTGTATATAATGAAGTAAAGTGGCATAATGTCTGCATTGCATCATTGTTTAATTTTGAGTCCGTGCTCTTCCATCATCAGAGAAAGTGGAAAGGGAAAATTTATCTCTGCTTTATGTATTTTACAGTATTTTTACTGTATTTTACAGCAGTGCGATGACTGTAATCCAGTCTGGTTTTAGTTATGTTGGAAAATGATCATTTTGAGAGACAATACTATGTTATAATGCAAACTATATATACATGGGTTGTGTGTCTGTGTGCGTGTGCTAATCATCAAAGCTATATTATAAAGATGCATGCTTTGATTAATTGGCAAATGTGTAAAATGACACGTAAAGATGTCACTTGTTCTGCAAATATCTCACCTAGCAGCCGGAGCAACAGGAAGAGAACTCCAAGGGCGTATGATTTCAGCTCTGGGCTCACAGTTCTGCACGCACCAACAACACACAGATGAGGGCTGGTTCATTATAAGACTCGTGAAACCAGTGATATGGACCTACATTTACTGTTTTGTTTTTATAACTAAACAGCGTCACAGCATTACCTGATGAGGATGATGACGGATGGGGTCTGGGCCATGGCTCCGATCATGCTGCAAGCGCACACCACTGCTAGGAACGTGAGGAAGGCCTGCTGACAGCCTGGACTGGGACACTTCCCCGGTGTGGCCGTACCGGGGCCTTCGCCGTGAGCAATGCACTTACAGCCCGTCAGATTCTGAGAAAGGGAGCAGAGCGCAGAGTTCAGTGCATATTTCATGATTGATCCTAAGTGCTGCTCGGGGGATTTCTAGAGGGATAAAATAAACATTTGAGACAAAGGGGACTGAAGAGAAATCAAGTGAGCGCTCCCAAAGGGACTCTTACTGCTTATGACTTTATGAAGTGTTTAAGCAGATGTATGTACGAGTGAATCGATCTGTGTAAATAAGGGAACGTGTCTGTTGGTGCAATCATGTCCTCAAGGGAAGTTCATATTCACAAATTGGGAAGTTAAATGGCGGTTGTGGTTGTCACTTTCTGCAAAATTTCTGAAATTTCACCATTGCTAACCTGCCAATGTAAAATCTCAGTGAAAAACAGGACAATTGGAACAAAAGACAGACTCTGATAATATGCAGGCTGCTATTGATTGGACTTTTGATGTTTCCTAGTGCAATTACAACAATTCTGATTCTTTTTTTTTCTTTATTATTAAGTCCATCTAAGCTTGTACTGTGTATGTGGGACTTGGAAGAGTAACTGAGCTTTCTGTGAAACAGGCAGTCGTGCATCTCATCTGTTCACACTGTGTCGGAATGCAAAATGTGGGCTACAGATTATAAATTTATTCAGCACCCTCCAAGTAAGCATATGGTCTGTTTAACTAATCTTTTGTTAGTTTAACTTGTTTATTGAGAAATTTGACACGTTTGTAATGAGGAAACGGATACACTTAAACTGCTGAGTATAAGTGTTTAATGCACGTTTATGCATCGTCATATCACTCAGCTCTTACTGTGATTTTTCTTGGGTGAAAGGATGCCAATAAACTATAAAACTCATCTGTTTATGTTTTCATATACATGAAAGATTCAAAATACAACTCTAAATAAATCTCTGTCTGTCCCTTTTGCAGAGTAAAATTATAAGCCTATATTTCATCCACAAGACAACTCAGGAGCAAACTAGGTTTTCCGGTGGCTCACTCACTCCTAGCTAAAATAAACCTCTCCAACACTTCAGTTGAAAAGATTGTAAACAAGATATTCTCTCCAATTTGTTAAAGTATTTTTTGACAACTGAAGATTAAATAGTATAATAAGTTTTTAAAATAAATTTTGCACGCATGTATTTCAGAGTACATTATGCTCTGTGTGTGTGTGTGCATTGTAATTGTGTAATACAACTGCATTATGTACATCAATGCTCACTTTATAATAAAGTTAGTTGTAGTATTTTCTATAGGTGCTGCATAGGTGCCCGCCCACCCCCCATATTTTTCACTGATGAGCCCAAAACTTTGAGCATGAAATCGCATAATTTTTTTTTTCATGTAGTGATGTATGTCTCCACCAGACAAAAACAGGGTGGGACTTTGTCAGTTAAGGACATATTGAAGCGCTGGGTCTGTTGTGATTTACTATTGGTCGTTCTCATGTGATTGACAGGTTGTCCCACCCTCACTCCAGTAAAAACGTCATCCACATGAAAGAGAGAGAGAAATATTGACGTTGTGATTTAGCTGAATCTGCATGTCTCTTAATAGTTTTCAGCAGCAGTATCTCTACTAATAGCAAAACTAGCATTTAGTATCTTCAAGAATAGTAATATTACTAAAAGAAATAGTTCACCCCAAAATTAAAATTCTGTCATGATTTACTCAACCGTCACTTGTTCTAAACCTGTTTGACTTACTTTCTTCTGTTGAACACAAAAGATATTTTGAGGAAAGCTGGAAACCTGTAACCATTGAATACCTGAGTGTTTTTGTTCCTACTATGGAAGTGAATGGTTACAGGTTTTAAGCTTTCTTCAAAATATCTTCTTTTGTGTTCAGCAGAATAAGGGAACTCATAAGGGGTTGAAACCACTTGAGGGTATGTGAATTAAAATCTTTGGGTGAACTATCCATTTAAGTTTAGTGATGTCATGTATCTTTTTTTACTGCTATTGATAAAGTTTGACACATTTCTGTGCCCTTGTGTTTCCAATACTGCATCCCAGTTAGCATACTATACATCCTAAATAGAATTCGACAAAATCATACTATGTTGAAATGAGTAACATGGGACATCGCACATTTTTGTGTAATTATGTGCATTTGTATGTGGAAGACTGTAAGGAGTTTTGAAATGATTAAACAAAGTGATATGGAACTGTAATGCAGTCAACACCAGTCTAGCTGTGCCTTTCCCTCCATATAATTACATTTATCTATCAGAACTGATCGTTCAACAACCCCACAATCATTTATAATAAACAATGCAATTATCCACTAGAAATATTGTTGTTTTTTTTATTCAAGGTGACTTAAAAGAAAGTTCAGAGTTTGACACATTTCACATCTTACCACATTGTGATTCTATACATATTCACCTCATAAATATGACCTTTAGAACAAGACTTGTGTGCATATGAATAGATGTGGGGGACTCACGGTTCTCGTGCAGCCGGCGAGGCAGGCTGAGAGGTAGGTGATACCGTTGGAGCCGCAGACGGGGCTTAGAGAAGATTTGTAACAGTTACAGCCTGACAAACAGGCAGCCTCTGTCCGCTCCCATGACCCCAGACTCCTAAATCAAGACAATGAATATAAGATGAGAAAAGGACAATTGTGACCCTGGAACATTCATAAGGGTCAATGAAACACACCATCTGAAGATTTATACATCATCTTAAAGCTGGATAATGAGCTTTCAATTGTTTGTTAGAATAGAACAACATTTGGCTGAGATACAACTATTTGAAAATGAAATATTGAGAAAATCATCTAAATTAAATTAGCATAATTTAAGTTCTTAGCGAGGCATATTACTAATCAAAATAAAGTTTTGATATACTGTATTTACACTAGGATATTTACAAACTGGAACATCATGGATCTGTACTGAATATCCTAAGGATTTTTTCCATAGAATCATTTTGACCTATACAGTGTATTTTTAGCTATTGCCAAAGATATACCCATGCAACATAAGACTTTTTAAGACATAAGATAAGATATTCTGGTCCAGGGTCACAATTCACAGCATAGTGAGCTAAATTTTAAACATGATCTTTTCTAAAAAAAAATGCTTTAAGATAAAACTATAAAAATGCTTTTATTTTTGTGTTGTGAACACAAAAGTCTTTCAGTGACTGTATTTATTGGCACTTGTTGTGGATCATTATGAATTGGCATGAGGCGTTAATGCTGAAGCACTGTACTCACTCGTTGCCATAGGCAACAGTAACCCCGGCGACCGGGCCCGTATCACAGCCTAGGAACAGGAAGGAGACGTAGCAGGCCGTAGAGATGATATTGACTAGCATGGCCAGACGAATAGCCCCTAATGCAGACAGATCCAACTTCTTCACCAGAAGACCACCCAGGAAAATACCCAGACAAGCACAGGGGATTGCTGTCATACCTGTAAAATAAAACACTGGCTTGACATGCATCTTTTGGATACCTGCAGTTGCTTCATTTGAAACTGTATTCTATGACTGTTTTAGTGCTGTTTAAACATTTTTTGGTCTACCTAGGAGCTGATTGGCAGAGGACGTTGAAAGGTTGAACTGCTGTTCGAGATATTTTCCTAGGAAGGCAGCAAATCCAGCCACCACAGCGATTTCCATACAGGCCGCGAGTATGACACAGGTGAAAACCGGATTGGACAGCAGATGCTTAGTCACCTTGGGGATAACTGAGACCAAACAACACTTATATTAAATGGATGATCCAGAGAAAATTACATTGTTACATTGTTCAACCTTTTTGATGATGCTCTGCTTCGCAGCACCACCTTGGGTTTGGCTTATTTTGTAATATTTTACAGCACAATGTCAATTATTCCTTACTAATGCATAATTTATTGCTATTGCTATTCTAAGTGCTGTGCATGTAACAAGGATACTGTGAAAGAAAGTCTTATCAAAAGCAGAAGTATCGTATTAATGTGTTGCAAAATATCGTGTTATACACACACTACTGGTCAAAAGTTTGGGGTCAGTTATTTATTTATTTTTTTTTTAAGAAAATTATTCTTGTTCATCAAGGCAGCATTTATTAAAAAAAAAAAATTATATATAAATATATATATATTTTTTTTAATTGTTAAATATTTTAAATATAAAATTTTAAATAACTGCTTTCTTATTGTATGTAGTTTCAAATGAAATTATTACTCCAGTCATTATTGCTTTTATTACTATTACCATTAATAATAATAATAATAATAATAATAATAATTAATATTAGAGTGATTTCTGAAGGATCATGTGTCTGAAGATTGGAGTAATAAAGCTGAAAGTTCATCTTTAAAATCACTGGAATAAATTATTAAGTTAAATTATAAACTACTTCTGAACAGTTATTTTATAGTGCAATAACATTTCACAATTGTACAATTTGTAATGTATTTTTGATTAAATAAATGCAGCCTTGGTGAGCAGGATAAACTTATTTTAAAACATTTAAAAATCGAACTGACCCCAAACTTTTGACCGGTAGTGTATTATTATAAATATGCATACATGCACACACACACACACGCGCGCACACACATGCACACACACACACACACACACGCACACACACACACACACGCACGCACGCACACACACACACACACACCATCTTTTAGATTTAATAGATGTTTGGATGTATTTCTGTTTTATTTCCACCTGTTATTAGCACTTTGAGAGATAAACAGAAATAAAAGCCAAAATTAGGGCTGCACGATACTGGAAAAATCGAACATTGCGATATTTTGTTATTCATGCGATATATGTTGCGATATGAATACAATTTCACCAGATGATTTGAATATCTCTATTTGGAAAGAATTGATCATTTTAGACTGACAGGGATGATTCTGTAGGGGAGTGCATCTGCATAAAATATAATAAACAATCTACAAGCACAGATAAATACAATAAAGAAAAAGATATAATTCAAATAAACAGTGTTTTGTCTTTTTCAGTGTCTAACAGCATTCAGGTACACAGTAATTGAATAATAAAAATAATTCAATCAAATTAATCATTATTAAAGTTACAAACGGTACAATTTCTTATGCCTGAATGTTTTTAAAATCCTTATACATTCACAGGCCTCAAAAGCACATGCAAATGATAAGTTATAATACAAACTCAACATTGCATGTGCTGCGATGTGACTCCTCTGAATGATCACATTGCGATATCGACGCTGAAACAATATATTGTGCAGCCCTAGCCAAAACTTCAAAAGGAATAAACTGATCACAATGTCAAGCAAATTCTTTCACTCTCGATTGCTTTTATTAAGTGTAACGCGTGACCTCTGTGTGTTTTTGGTGTCCTCTCTCTCACCCTGCAGGTGCTGGCAGCAGGTGAGGCCAGTGCTGATCTCCAGGTCATCTGAGGTTTTGACTCCTTCATACTCCTGCACCAGCTCAGCGGGCAGCATGGCCTGTTCGCTCTCTCCCCCTGGACCCTCGCCAGGCTCATTCAGCGACTGCGGGAATCCAAACATGAAAAACGAGGAGAGGAAGAGAAAAAGGCCACAGATGATAAAGCCGCCCCACCAGGCACCAATCCAGCGTGGGTCGTCAGGAGTGATGTCCAGCGTGGCTGTTAGGAGTGAACACAGATCTGATGAGACGCATCGTTTCAGTACACACATTCATTTAACACATGCTTTTATCCACTTACAAATGAGGGAAAATTCAAATAAAGCAAGTCAGTTTTTAGTGTGTGCCCATTTGATGCCAGTACTCACTTGTGTCAATAAAGACTGCATCAACATAAACTTTGGTGCACAGAGAGCCAAGAATGAAACCACAAGCTGGTCCAAAGACCAGCGTAGAGAATAAGATACCTGTAATGGAAAACAAATGACAAACGTCATAAAAGTTATGAGCGGTTTAATTTTATTCACAAATTATTACCAAGCATTGCTGTGCAATTTACTTACAACCTCTAATACATTTCAGATTACTTGTTACTGTTATTTAAAACTAAGTCCCTTTCCATACAATATTACTGTCTCAGAATTGTGATCTGGTATATTACCATGTATTACTTTTGATTTACTTTAACCAAAATAACTACAGAAATGGAACTTACAGATATAAGATTGTTTAACTGTTTGATAGCAGCAAGAACAATAGAACAGTGTTATATCTTTTGTTGACTTGTGTACTTACATTATTTCACACTGTCATATTTTGAATAGGCATCCTCTACCAGTACAACACACCATTTTTTTGTAAATAGACTAATTTTACTCTCCTAGAATTAAACAGTTCAGTATTACTATTTTTTTTTATTCATTCAGCTGATCTTTGGGTCTGGCAAGAGCACTTTTAGCTTAGCTTACCTAGCTGGGCACTATTTTCTGCTGCGTAATATCATTGTGCCTGATGCAGCCATGGTTTTTTGATTATTACGCCAGAATGAGAGAATAGTTCCTAGCCTTATCGACCAAGAAAATAGCAACTTTTATTTTCTGTCAATCTTAGTACACAATGAAACTACAGAACAGTCAAGTTTTAAATAAGAAAACTCTCTTTTGTGAGGTGCCAATGGTCTAATGCGATTCAATGATTTATTCTAAGCTAAGCTAAGCTAAAGGTAGCAAGACCCGGAGATTAAATCAATGAGTTAAAAAATGGTAAAACTCAACTGTTTAACTTTAGTGGAGTTATAAAATGAGCCTGTTTCCAACAAAAGGTTGATTTTACATCACGGTTTCTCTGTCATTTTTCCTTTGAACAATTACATTTTCAAAGTATGTTGCAACGCTTCCATTACACAACTTGTACCGAGACAAATATTACTGAAAATTGATCAGTAATGCCTTACACTACTGCATTAAAGCATTACTCGCAACATACGCCATTACACTATTGATACAGATGCTTAGGTAATGAGTATTAGAGTTTATTAGAGAATCTGATGCATCCCCAAGTAAAGGAGCTAATTATTTTATTATTTTTTAATATTTAAAATGTTCTCTTGTGGAAATAGCCAGTGCACATTATCTACATCTTTACTGCAGTAACCTGCACCTTTCATGTTTATATTAAATGTGATAAACACATTTCTGTGTTGATTATTACATGTTGTGCGCTAAGATATGCAGTATATTGTGCATGTGTTAGTAATGTATCAGCCGTTCTCTGTTCACTCTGAGTGAGTAATTATCTGTCTAGACACAGAAGAAGTACAGCATAATCATCATAAGGGAACACAAACAGCCATATGCTACTATAAATGATGATGTTAGAGCTGCTGATCGGTGTCAACCTGAAAGGGTTTATTTTGCAAGAATGGCCAACTGACTAAATATTATTTTGCACATTACATGCTACTCACCAATTAATACAGCACCAATTTATGTATTGCTCAGTAAGATTATTTTATTATTTTTAGAGTAGTTTCTTATGTAAGAATTTACACAAACTCCTATGATCTGTTGTCATTTAATAGCCACTGTAAGATTATCTGCTTCAAAAACAGCACCGTGCTTAGAAATGTCATGTAGCTGTTAGAATTAAAAAATAATTTTATTGATAAAGTCTACGTGTTTCTGTTTAATCATTTATTTATTTTGAGCAGTTTATTTATTTACAGATAATTTAGTAGATGTTACGGAGAATAAAGATATGAAATAGAGTACTATTACTAATTAACAATCTACATGACGTAATCGTTCATTCACACAGCTTTCTTAATTAGCTTATGTAGAATTATTTTATTTGCAGTCAGACAGAAAAGTTTACAATAATACAGTAGTTCAGTGACAAAACAGGTTGTAAGTTTTTTTTGTGTTGTCCCATAAAACTCCTTTAGGTAGTGCTTTGGGTGAAATGATCCGGAATGTAACTATGTGCTCATTTCTTTTTTTACTATTACTGGAAGGGTTTTGCAAACAAGACTGTGCCTCTGAACCTTGCTTAATTGACAACTGAAAATAACAATAACAATTAACAATAACATCTGATTAAAATACAGTAAAATCTGTAATACTGTGAAATATTATTAGAATTAAAAATATCCATTATATTTATTTTTCATTTATTTTATTCCTGTAATTGCTCTGCTACATTTTATTTCTAAAATGCAATAATGGTGCTCAAAAAACATTTCTTACTATTATTACAATTTATTAAAAAATAAAAATAAATTTGGGGCGTCATGATGGCGCAGTGGGTAGCACAATCACCTCACAGCAAGAAGGTCGCTGGTTCGAGCCTCGGCTGGGTCAGTTGGCATTTCTGTGTGGAGTTTGCATGTTCTCCCCGTGTTCGCGTGGGTTTCCTCCGGGTCCTCCAATTTCCCCCACAAGTCCAAAGACATGCGGTACAGGTGAATTGGGTAAGCTAAATTGTCCTAAGTGTGTGTGAATGAGTGTGTATGGATGTTTCCCAGTGATGGCTTGCGGCTGGATGGGCATCCGCTGCGTAAAACATATGCTGGATAAGTTGGCGGTTCATTCCGCTGTGGCGACCCCAGATTAATAAAGGGACTAAGCCGAAAAGAAAATGAATGGATGAAAAAAAAGTTTTATTATAAGCTGTTTACAGTATGTCATCTGCCACTTTAAACGCTTGAGCTCTTGATAGTCTGTGGATTAACTGTTAAGGGGTTTTATCTTTATCAAAAGTGGAAGTGATAAATATCGTTTATCAAAAGTGTTTCCAGCGACATTTTCCCTCTGTGTCATTATTGTTGTAGTTGTGGAGTTAACCATATTCTCATATAACAATTATTAAGACTTTATCATTAAGAAGTTATCATTCATGGAGCAAACAAGCCTTTACTATGGGAAAAAAATGAACCTCACCGAGGGGGTCAGAAGGTTCTGTAATATGACCTTCAATCTTATATCTGCTCTGATCTTTAAAAGAAGCTTTAGTTTTATCCATTAGCCTTGGTGAATTGATTAAGCATCATAGATCATGCATGTCAATCTTAATGTCACTACTTACAAGAGAATATAATCCGAGATCAGTTTTCTTACCCTGGGATTCTGTATGAATACAGACTCAAGATAATTCACTTTAAACTGATAGGCCTTTCTGCTTTCGCCTTTGTGAAAGACGCCAAATGCATTTGTGTTAACCAAAGCTTCTGTGAGCAAACAGCTAAATAACTGATTCCATTATGCCCACCAGCAAAGACTGTCTCCAAAGAGGATGTTTATGTCTGTGCTAGTTTACATTACGCTTAATCGAGAGATGGGTCCGGTTTTAAAGGTTACAGAGGATTAAAAGATGCAAGAGGGAGAGAGAAAGAAGCTTGCACGGACATTAATGCTCATAGACAGACAAGTCAGCTCAATGCAAAGACATCAGACACACTGCAGAGAAGGAGACATGGCAGAAATGCTATGAAACGCACACATACAAACCAATGGTGAGGCTACATAAGGGCCAGAGTGGCACGGGCTCACTCAGATTGACTGCTGGTCCACCCAATCAAATGACACACAAAAAACTAGTGAGTAAAAAGTACTAAGATTCTGGTGGGTGAGTGCTGGTCTTCTAGTTGTGTGCTTCTCTTCTGTTCTACGGTGAATAGAATATGCAGGAGCAGTCAGTCTGATCGATCAATCCAATCCAATCTAAGTGCTTTTCTACTTTAAAATGATGGGTTGTCGTAACCCAGTGTTGAGTTTGCCCATATTTGACCCAACGTTAGTTTACGACAACCCAGCTTTTTTTAGAGTGTGTTTTCCATTGGTTTTGGTGAGTGACTTTTGTTTTTGTTGGGACAGTAACATTTTTATTTATTTATTTAAATTACACTTTTTAACCCAAAGGTTGGATTTGTCCATATTTGACCTAACCTTGAATTACAACAACCCAGCAAATTTTTTAAATCTCCTACAGATTTAACAAAGTATCATGTAATGCCACTCTTTGAGGATCATCTCAAGATATATGCATTAGATTATGCTGTGTCTGTGTAAGGTTTTAATACCGCTAAAATGTTCTGTTATACCGTTCCCAAGGTATATGTAAGGTTTTTTTTTATGTATTTGTAAAGAAATCTTGTTTTTTTTAAACTAATGAAGAGAGCAGAAGTCAATGATTTAATTTAACTATTTAGCCTGACATGTTTACTGTTCCAAAATATTATAAATGTTTCTTAAAATAAAATAAATTGTGTTTTTTTTGTTTGTTTGTTTTACCCAGAACTAATTTTAGAGCAGTAATCACAATACCGTGATACTGTGAAACCATGGTATTTTTATCAAAGGTTATCATACCGTCAGAAACTTATACCGGCCCATGCCTAGTCTGGACATGTTTAAAGGGAGGACATCAATTCTAAGTAAACAGATGTAATCTACTTTGAATTACTAATGTTTGATGAAGCTGCAAACCAAATGCATCCCAAAGGCTGCATGTGTATGCTATTTACATGTAGTCGGTGTTGGCCCCTTGCTGAAACAATTATTGATTCTTTTTTTTTTTGTGAACTTCTTTCACATTGTCATTATCGAGTATTGTTTGGAGAATTTTGAGAAAGACATAATAATTCCTTCTTTTACAGATGCGCTGTACGTTTTGCAAATACGATAACCAATAACACTTTATATTTGTAAACCATTAACCAATATAAAAGCCAAGAAATGCAAATCTTCATATTAACTTTTCTGATCTGGGTTACAAAAATCAAAAGGCAAACAAATAGCAGATTTTGTTTTAAAACAAGAAAACAATGAATCTAATGTTAGCCTGATAGCACTGAAAGCCTACGTCCCATGCTGCAAATCACTATCCAAATCCACTCCTCCCTAACACATGAAGGATAAACATTGGACAAACTTTTGTCCTACACCTTGCACAGAATATTAAAATACATATGAATAAACTGGACTTCTTTATTTAATGATTGCTATTAGGACGTGAAGAGACTATCAGCCAGCATAACAAAAAATGGTTTCTGAAGACAATCACCTATTGCACCTTTAACTGAGGAACAATTCTCATTTCACAAGCCTTCTTAAGACATTTAGGTCTCGAGTTGATCTATTCCTTATTTGTCTGGAATGTATGAAGAATTGTTGTGTAGCGTGAGAGAAGGAGAGTGTGAAGAACAGACAGAGAGAGAAAGAGTGATCTGCCTGAGGGATGACTGAGCAGCCAGCACACATTAGCTTCACAGCAGAAATAACAGGCACTGAAGGCCATCATTGTTTACCCCTTAACAACACAGCAACAGGAGATTAAGACAGCGGTGTACAGCACTAAACCAGTGGGTTTAAGCTCAATACTTGGAAATTTCCCAAGTGAGTTCGCTCTAAACCTAAACCACTCTGCCTCATATACCAGGCAGAAACAATAGCTATGCTTTTGTTTACCTTCATTCAAAAGCTTTCTGTCAGGAGTCCTCAGGAAGAAGCTGATGCACCGAGGATCCAACCTTTTGTGGCTTATAAATCATTAATAATAATAAGTGCTGTAATTGCCGCAATGGCTGGATATTGATACATGATATGCCCTGAAACTACAACAATGATCTGTAGTGTTTCTTTAGTGCCTGACCAGCATGTTTACAGATGCTTTTCCAAGGAGTTCAAGAAGTGCTGTTTGAGGGCATTTAAGATACAGTGTTTTATCTGTAACTGGCCCCGCACTGTAAAACACAGCAAAACAGCTTCTATAGCCTTTCTTAGGCTACTGTGGTAACAGACAGAGAATTTCTAGGTCCAGCCTATTATACATTTAATTCACTGCTTTTATTTGCAGCAGACCTTGATGGATCTTTAAGCATTGCCATGGCTTCTGGTTGAAATGCAAAAGGGAACCATTTTACCAAACATTTCAACCAGACACTTTTGTTCTCTCCTGATGAAGAGTTTAAGAGATTAGGCTAGAAAATCTGGGTAACACTTTACTTGAAGGGGTGTTCTTAAGACTGTTATGAAACCTTTATAATCATGACATGACACTTTTCATGAACGTCAATGAGATTTTATGCAAGCTTTTGACAACTGTTATTAAGTGTCATTTGCTCAGTTATGTCACTTTAAATGATGCAAAGATGGCATTATTTGCTATGACATCTTGACATAAACAAATACATTACAGCCAGTCTTCAACTTTGTCATGAAAACTTGACATAAATCTGTCAGACATTATAATTGTGTCACATTTTTAATGGAACAAACTGTATTTGTCATTAAAATGTCAGTGTTCATTACTATTTACTAACATTTTAATGACAAATTTAGCTTATACCACTGTGTCATGTGATGATTATAAAGGTTTAATGTTTAGTGTCTTATAAACACCCCTTCAAAAAAAATGCTAACATTTTTGGTAAAACTTTACAAAATGGTTCCATTGGATTACATTTTTAAATCATTTTATTAATCTTAGGTAATGTTAAATATTTAATATCAATTCCGACATTTGCAAATACATTAAAGGATTAAATGTTTATATTATTTAAGTGAACTAGCAATGAACATACATTATTATTAAAGAAGATGAATAATAATGTACATATTTTGTATTGCTTTTTGACTAATGTTAACTAATAAGACCTTATTGTAAGCTATAAACCCTTTTTGATTAATGTTCATTTTTGTATACATTCATTCATTCATTTTCCTTCGGCTTAGTCCCTTTATTCATCAGGGGTCGCCACAGCAGAATGAACCGCCAACTTATCCAGCATATGTTTTACACAGCGGATGCCCTTCCAGCTGCAACCAAGTACTGGGAAACATCCATACACACTCATTCACACACATACACTACAGACAATTTAGTTTATTCAATTCACCTATACCGCATGTGTTTGGACTGTGGGGGAAACCGGAGAACCGGGAGGAAACCCGAGCCAACACGGGGAGAACATGTAAACTCCACACAGAAATGCCAACTGACCCAGCCATATTATTATTATTATTTTTTTTTTTATTATATTATTATTATTATTATTATAAGGTTTTTGATAATAAGTTTAATGTAAAATCTAAATCAACTCAAGTAGCCTCAGGCAATAAGAACCTGTTGTTCATGATCCTATTATTAATTATTTTGCATTATTAAAGTATGACAACAAAACAAAACTGTACAATGTGTGCATGTTTGATGTATTTTTTGGCAGCACATCAAAGTGAATGGGTCTGGGCTGTAAGTTGTACAGTACAACTGTAATGTAAATCCCACTCACCAATATAAAGGGATGAGTCTTCTCTCCTGACATGGTCATCGATGTAAGATACGCCCAGCGGCTGCAGGGGTGTCGCTCCAACACCCAGAAGCATCTGTGCTCCGATCAGCAGCAGGTACATCATGTTGGTGTTGGTTCTGTTCCCGCAGATGTAGCCGGGATCAGACAGGCCTGCCCGACTGCTGTTGGAGCACACGTTTTGTCCCTGTCCCACAGGTCGTGACTCCCCAGTCTGATACTCATACTGGTGGGTCAGGAACTCAGGCAGAGCTGACAGTAACGCCCCCAGTGCCATCACAATACCACCACATCCAATCAGCCGTGGCCGATGGGCCCTCGCCCCGAAGTAGCTGACGAACAGGATGAGGGCGAGGTTGCCAATCTCAAAGCTGCTGGCGATCACACCCACGTCAGCGCTCTGCAAGTTGAAACGCCGCTCTAACGTGGTGAGGACACTGACCTGAAATATAAAGTAACAACACCATGTTACAAAGCTATAAGATAAGGAGCATGTGCTTTTGAAATGACAAAAAATTCTAATTGACCTCAAATTGAATTATGCTTTCATGGTTTGGAGAACTTAAAGTGATAGTCCTTTCCCCAATGAGCCTGTGCTTGGATAGTTCACCCATACATGAAAATGACCTCATTTATTTTCCCTCAAGTGGTTCCAAATCTTTTTTGGGTTTCTTTTTTCTGCTCAACACAAAAGAAGATACACTTCCATAGGAAGTCAAAGTCATTGGGTGCCAACTACCAGCATTCTTCAAAATATCTTCTTTTTCAAAATAGTAAGTAATAACAAGTATGGGAGTAATTGATGACAGAATTTTCATTTTTGGGAGAACTATCCCTTTAAGCAATAGGATGAACTCTAAAGTATTTGTTAGAGTAGGTTGATGAAATTGTGAAGAGAACCATTTATACTCATTTATGAAGGTATCAAATGTAGTCATTCATATAAAAGTTCACAGTAAAAAGTAATTAATACTCTTTACTTAAAAGAAGTGAGCAAACTTGTTGCCTTTAATTAATTATTATGTAAATGAACTATGAGCAAAAATATAGCAATTTTATTAAAACTTTTAAGGCAACAGGTTTACGCTTTAAGTTTTTAAGTGAAGTTACTAGTGATCAGATGAATTGCATAGTCCTTCTTTGCCATGAAAATTAACTTAATCCTGAAAAAAATCAGGATTAAGTCCTTTCCACTGCATTTCATTGCTGTCATTAAAGGACCTGCTGAGATCCTTTCAGTAATCGTCTTGTTAACTCAGGTGAGAATGTTGACGAGCACAAGGCTGGAGATCACTATGTCAGGCTGATTGGGTTAGAATGGCAGACTTGACATGTTAAAAGGAGGGTGATGCTTAAAATCATTGTTCTTCCATTGTTAATCATGGTGACCTGCAAAGAAATGCATGCAGCCATCATTGCGTTACATAAAAATGGCTTCACAGGCAAGGATATTGTGGCTACTAAGATTGCACCTAAATCAACAATTTATAGGATCATCAAGAACTTCAAGGAAAGAGGTTCAATTCCTGTTAAGAAGGCTTCAGGGCGTCCAAGAAAGTCCAGCAAGCGCCAGGATCGTCTCCTAAAGAGGATTCAGCTGCAGGATTGGAGTGCCACCAGTGCAGAGCTTGCTCAGAAATGGCAGCAGGCAGGTGTGAGCACATCTGCAGATGGCCTGGTGTCAAGAAGGGCAGCAAAGAAGCCACTTCTCTCCAAAAAAACATCAGGGACAGATTGATCTTCTGCAAAAAGTATGGCAAATGGACGGCTGAGGACTGGGGCAAAGTCATATTCTCCGATGAAGCCCCTTTCCGATTGTTTGGGGCATCTGGAAAAAGGCTTGTCCGGAGAAGAAAAGGTGAGCGCTACCATCAGTCCTGTGTCATGCCAACAGTAAAGCATCCTGAGACCATTCATGTGTGGGGTTGCTTCTCATCCAAGGGAGTGGGCTCACTCACAATTTTGCCCAAAAACACAGCCATGAATAAAGAATGGTACCAAAACACCCTCCAACAGCAACTTCTTCCAACAATCCAACAACAGTTTGGTGAAGAACAATGCATTTTCCAGCACGATGGAGCACCGTCCCATAAGGCAAAAGTGATATCTAAGTGGCTCGGGGACCAAAACGTTGAAATTTTGGGTTCATGACCTGGAAACTCCCCAGATCTTAATCCCATTGAGAACTTGTGGTCAATCCTGAAGAGGCGGGTGGACAAACAAAAACCCACTAATTCTGACAAACTCCAAGAAGTGATTATGAAAGAATGGGTTGCTATCAGTCAGGATTTGGCCCAGAAGTTGATTGAGAGCATGCCCAGTCGAATTGCAGAGGTCCTGAAAAAGAAGGGCCAACAATGCAAATACTGACTCTTTGCATAAATGTCATGTCATTCATTCATTCATTTTCTTTTCGGCTTAGTCCCTTTATTAATCTGGGGTCGCCACAGCGGAATGAACCGCCAACTTATCCAGCATATGTTTTACGCAGCGGATGCCCTTCCAGCTGCAACCCATCACTGGGAGACATCCATACACACACTCATTCACTACGGACAATTTATCCTACCCAATTAACCTATACCACATGTTTTTGGACTTGTGGGGGAAACCGGAGCACCCGGAGGAAACCCACGCGAACACGGGGAGAACATACAAACTCCACACAGAAACGCCAACTGACCCAGCCGAGGCTCGAACCAGCGACAACTAATCAGACAACTAATACATTCTCAAAACTTTTGGCCACGACTGTATGCTGAAAAAATGGTTCATTGCAAATTGTTCCAAACAATTTATATAAGCTGAATTTAAACAAACAAATTGAGTTGAACATTACTACATTTTATTTGTTTGTTTAAATTCAGCCCATATATATTGTTTACAACCACTTACCTTAAAAATTTTTAGTAAATCCAACCTTTTTTTTTCAGTGTAGTTATAATCCCTCACACATATAAGATGTTAAATACCTCAGATACAATACGAGAAAATGCAGAATCAGGCGCTTCATACAGTAAGTCATTAAACTAGAAATGCAAATGAAACATATCAGTCATGTGGCTTTACTCTCTCCCGTACAGAGGAGATGAATTAACGCAGTAATGAAAATGCTAATCTTTTACTTGTTTAGAAAACTAATGTGAAGTTTAGGGCATCATTTTATGATTCATTTCTTACTGGTATCTACGTTAACGTTTTTTTAAGTAGCCAGTATTCCAAAAGGGAGTATTATTTACTCATCCTGCATATTACAAACCTGTATGACTTTATTTCTTCAACTGAACACAAAATAAGATATTTTGAAAAATGTTGGTAATCAAACAGTTGATGGTAATCGGCGACTTCCATGGTAGAAAAAACAACAACAACTATGAATTCAAGGGTTACAAGGGTTGGTGTTTGGTCACCAACATTTTTGAAAATATCCTATTTTGTGTTAAGCAGAACAGACTCAGGCTGGACGGAGTTAATGCTGATAGATTTTTCATTTATGGGCGAACTATCCCTTTAAACACATTAGCACTTATTAGATACTAGTACCTCTTTTTCTACTAGACACTATCACAATCCTCTATTGTTACTGGAAAAGAATTGTACTATAGGCATCTGTCGTCTGGCACCTTTTTCTAGACATTCGCACTTATCCTAATTATTATTAATTACCACTAGTTTTATAGATTTTCCTAGCTTTAAATAGCTGAGAAAAAAAAAAAAGAAATAACAAGAATATCTAGTCCATGGTGACACTGGCCTACTCAGATTGCCACACTTGAAAAAAGTAATAAGATGCTGGTGGATGAGCACTGATCGTCCATTTGTGTGCTCCTTTTCAATGGGGAATGGGAATGCAATAACTGTCAATCTGCAATAAATCCAGTCCAAGCGCAGTCCTACTGTTAAAGAGTCCCCGATTGGTCTTTACTCATTGTCTCACTATTCCTGAGATCCAGGATCAAATTCATGACATTTTTAAATGATGTTGAAACACTGTATCCATCATCCCGTCATGAGCAGACTCCTATAGGATGTCCAACAGGTTTAGTAATGTAATTCCATGCAATGAGGACCAACTTAAAATCTATGCATTGTGTTATGCTGGGTTTGCATGTTTGGATGGAAAACACCTGCTTTAATTAAATATATGTGATCTATGATGTTTAGTAATGTTTGCTGAAACTACAAACCATATCCCAAAGGCCGCATGAAAGTTGGCTTTCTATGCGAAATGCCCCAATCTTACTCAAAAACTATGAATTGTGAACATTATTGTATGCTGTGCACCAAATACTCAGAGCAGGATTTTAGTCTTTCTGTCTTTCCTCATTACTTTGTGTATTGTGATATATAGAGTGCACTATATGAAATCTACTGTGTTGCTTAAATGTTTCCAAGTAACACATACACTTTGTTTGAGTAGAGTAAAATGTACTTTAATAGAAGTTGGGTAACACTTTATTTTAAGTCACAATTCACGCTATTAATACTGTCTTATTACCTGCCTATTATTAAGATATTAACTGTGTTTTAGTAGTTATAAAGTATGACCTTATTTTACATTTCCAACCCTACCCAATACCTGAACCCAACTTCTACCTTAATAGCTATTAATAAGCAACTAATTAGTAGTTTATTGAGCTAATAGTCTTAGTTAATGGTTTGTTAATATAGTGAATTGTGACTTAAAAATAAAACGTTACCGTAAATTTTACATAACTTAAGCAGATCTGACTTGATTCTGACTTGTGATTCTGCGTGTTTGAAATGTACTCAATGCAAAAACTTGTAAAAGAAAGATTATGTAATTATTCATTTTTAGAATACAGTTATGCTTTTGTTACCTGAGTTATGATGATTAGATCTTTTCAAGTAAAGTGGCATTTATATCAGATCACATTTTGACCATGTTCTCTTTCAGACAATAACTAATATTGCTGTTTTTAGATCACCTCTATTGTTATGATATATATTGTAAACCACTGTAGTTTGAAATGACTGAGGTCCACCCTGATCTATATATTGGTTACTTCTGCAATTGACAGCTACTGGCAAATATATCGTTTTATGGCTATAAATTTCCATTGTTATTAGGTAAGTTAATGAGAACAGTGCACATTAATAAACTTTACTGTAAATGTGTATTTCTTCCATCATCCCTAGACAAAATTAAGATAAAATCCTATAAAAAACTAATATAAAATTCTAGTAAAAATTTTTTAATTATGTAATAAACAAGCAAAGGGTAATGCAATATGTCACTCATATTATGATTTGGTATGGAATAGTTATTAACAGTCTAGATATAGTAGGTATGTGACTAGTCACAAAGAAATTATCTAATGAACAAGTACTAGTCAACAGGCCTACGCATGTAGCAGCATCTACTAAACAGAATTTATACTATAGTTTATAACTATAGTAAATAAATAAAAAAGTAGCCACTATTAGATTACTGCGAGAAATTAGAAAATTATCTATATATAGATATAGTGCAAAACGCTACATTTTTGTATATTATACTATGTATAAAAACTATAGTCTCGGGACAGTATTAGTAATGGACAGTAAGTCTATTTTAAAGAAAAATAATAAATATGAAAATCTTGTCTGATCATTTCTGTTTCCAATATCATGTTCATCGACGTTAAGACGAAATAAGGTGCTAGTTCTCGTTGACCAATGGGTCACTCACGGACTGATTATCATTTTTCATAACAGCGTCCCTAAATCAAAATGAAGCAGTCGCGATACCGCACGCCAGAAAGCCCATCTCATGACGATGCTGTTTATTTATTTTGCTCTAGAGAAAAGATTTAAGCGATGCAGACCCCGGACAAACCATTCAATGTCATCCACACACTGATGATAGTGCGCACCTAAAGCATGAGCAGCCCGTGTTAAAGCCTCGACTCACCAGATAGGCTCCTACAGTGCCCTGCGCCAACATTAAGGCACATTCCGAAATGAGGAATATTTTGATATTGGAGAAGCATGATGTCTTCTTCTGGCACTCGTCTGGCTCAGTGTCTGGCGTGCTTCCCTCCGCGTACATCCTCTGATGCGGACTGCAGCAAGCAGAAAAACAGGCTCGGACAGAAGGTGACCATTGAGGACGAGTGCAGATGGATCCTCAACAAGACGTGCACGGCTCCGTTAACATCGCCTCCGGTTCCGGTTGCGCGTTCAGAACGAGTCTTTGTGAAAGGAAATCTTACGCGTTCTTGGTAATGTCACCTCAGAAACTGCGCACTCGCATCTGATCCGGTGATCTGAATGGTCCTCAGGAATCGACGGAGCACCGCGGGAGCCTATTAATAACCATGAGCATCACCGACACACGGAAACTGCGATAGGGACGGTGTAACGGGAGGCGGTCCGCTGCTCTTCCGCGAGGAGACTTTTGCCGGTGTGGAGGACTCGGTTCATTCGTGTCTTCATCTACACCACAGCCTGCACCAAATGATGACCTCTCTCTCCTTTGCCTTTCCACTAGCTCTCCTTATTTCCTCCTCCTCCTCCTCCTCACAGCACAAACACAGCTGATAGATAGATAGATAGATAGATGGATGGATGGATGGATGGATGGATGGATGGATAGATAGATAGATAGATAGATAGATAGATAGATAGATAGATAGAT
>CAIGQV010018273.1:433923-466321 GCA_903798115.1 Danio jaintianensis | reverse complement strand
AACAACAACAACAACAACAACAACAACAACAACAACAACAACAACAATTGAACAATTCATGCTTTGAACACCATCTGGAATTATATCCCAGAAAATACTAACATGTTGGGTTATGATGTACTGTTACTTCCCTATATGTTTTATACATGAGTATTGATCACTGTTGCCATACACTGGTCTTGGTCTTGTCTCCTGAATCGAGCCTGTGTGGTCTTGATTACGATATTCACCACCATTTTATGGTCAATTCAGATGCTCCAATAATCTTTACCCTCATGAATTCTTCATAAGCTACAGGAATAGAACAGAGATTGACACTGTAAAACACTGCTCTGTGTTAAGTGCATTTGTATTTTGATGTCTCAAAACATTCAATAAACTCTGTCTACTGGTAGAAAAAGACAAAAGTTAAAACTGTGAAAGATTAATTTGTAGGGCGACAAAAGTCTGCTTGGTGCACTAGTGTTTAGTGTTGATATAGCCAAAGTATAAACGCTTTCTATTTGGAGAATGCAGTGCATAGGGGCATCTAGTGGCGAACAGCTGTAGTACACTGCATGAGCGAAAGCAAATATGGCCAAGTTGACAACAGAAGAGGGGCAGCACGGTGGCGCAGCGGGTGGCACAATCGCCTCGCAGCAAGAAGGTCGCTGGTTCGAGCCCCGGCTGGGTCAGTTGGCATTTCTGTCTGGAGTTTGCATGTTCTCCCCGTGTTCGTGTGGGTTTGCTCCGGTAGTCCCTTTATTAATCTGGTGTCGCCAGAGCAAAATGAACCGCCAATTTATCGAGCATATGTTTTACGCAGCGGACGCCCTTCCAGCCGCAACCCATCACTGGGAAACACCCATTCACACACATACACTACGCGGACAATTTATCTTGCCAACTGACCCAGCCGAGGCTTGAACCAGTGACCTTCTTGCTGTGAGGTGACAGCGCTACCCACTGCACCACCGCACCACCCCAATGGCAAGACATTTAACCAAATATATATTTTTTCATGCTACTATTATTTTTCAGATGCTGTAAATGTTTTTCCGTTATTACTATTACTTATTCATAAGCAATTGTACTCATTCTTTATTCAACAGGTATCTCTTGCATTAAATATATTTAAATTCCAAAAAACATGTAATTGAAGTATATACTCTACATGTTATAGACATTTTTAAACATAATAGTTTTAATAACTAGCATATTTTGTTTCTGCCCTGATGACAGTACATAATGTTTAACTAGTTATTTAGCAAGTTAGTAGTTTTCAGCTTAAAATACAATTTAAAGGCTTAGCTAAGTTAATTAGGTTCTCTTTTAAATGAATTATTTCTTTAGGATGCTATACAATAATATATTTGTGTATATACACAGGGATGGGCAGTATTTATGAGACAAGTATTTCAAATACAAAATAGTATTTTGTAATTTGTATTTGATGGGGTTTATGAAAAGGATTTAATATTTTGTATCAAAATACTTTAAAATACTGTAAAATATTTTTTAAGAAGTCTACATGATGACATCATAAAAATGCAGCCTCTGATTGGTGATTTCTCAGTTATTTGCCTAGGCTTGAGATCAGACCAGAAAATTGATTAATATTAAAGAAGGGTGTCAATCCTTGGAGTATGGATGGAAATTATGCAACAATATAAACACCTAAAGATGGTGTACTGTGTTCGCTAGGGGGTAAACTGAGACTCTTCCAGTTAAAGAAGAACTGAAAAACTCTTGGGAGAAAGAGTATACTGTACAAATAATAGTAGTTTTATATTAACAACATTAAAATAAGTCCTACAGTGGCGATTCCTACTTCATTGGCTGTTTCAAATGCCAGTAGTTGATCTGCAGGTACTGTGTATAGTTATTGAAGAGGAAAGATGTCTGTCTAAAGATGTCAAAATTTAAATTTATTTATAAAAATTATGTGAGCAAAAATTTTTTATAACCTCTTCATATATCACCCTTTTAAAATATAAGACTGTTAAGAGATGGTGTCAATTTTACTGGCCACGCAATAGATGGAAACACAATAAAGAGATATAGTACTATGTTCCTCATATCTACTCATATCAACTCATTATCTGCATTACATGTTTTTCCAGTCTTTAAAGAGATAATCTTCAAGACAGGACATTCTGTATAAAATTTGTACAAAATTTATACTAAAAATATGCCAACTGACCCAGCCGGGAGACAAACCAGCAACCTTCTTGCTCAGAGAGAAACAAAGGTTTATTGAATACCTACTCAGGTGTTTTTGTCTCACAGGAGTAGAGGTGAACGAGGTGCGGAGAAGCTGACTTAAACTTGCTCAGAGAAACGTTGCAGCTGTCAAACACTGTTTACTTCACTAAGTCAGTTTAATGGTGAAGAGATTGATCGAATAGGCCTATTGATGGAAGGTTTGCGAAGAAGTTTCATGCTCCCTTGTAAAAGTATTTTGTAGTATTTACAAAATACAGTATTTTGTTTTTACAGTAATTTTGTATTTAAAATAAATACAGTAATTTATTTTTGTTTTTACAGTAATTTTGTATTTAAAATAAATACAGTAATTTATTTTTGTTTTTACAGTAATTTTGTATTTAAAATAAATACAGTAATTTATTTTAAATTCAGTATTTTGATACTTGTTGTGGCTGCTGTATTTTGTAGTTTATTTTGATACACGTAAAATTGAGGTATTTGGTATTTTATTTTTAAATACATTTCAATGTATTTTTGCCCATCCCTGTATATACATGTACATTAGATTAATAAGTAAGCAAAATAGAGCTAATTTAACAAAATAACTTAAGAACAGTCCAAAAAAATATATATAATAAATACACCTAAATTAATATGTTAGAAAAAAATATTAAGTAAAATTTTAATTAAAAGGAAAATTCAAGAGAAACATAAAACATGTAACTGTATGAAAAGTTATAAAAAATGTAGTTTGAAATTATTATTAATATTATTATTTTTGCATTTCCTCATTTGAATTTAAATATATTTTCGTTCTATTCCTAATGATGTTGGGTGACCAAACTCATATTTTAATGAATATAAGTGTTTAACCCTATGGTAGTTTTTGGTCTTTTTCGACCAAATAATTTAGTTTTTGAATTTTTTTAAATTACAGAATCATCAGAATGGTCTAAAACAGCTTGACTTTGTTGGTATTTGGTGTATTGCTTTGAGTATGTGAACACACAAAAAAAGGATTAAAGCATGCTAAACGGTTGTAAAAAAATTTTTACACTTGTGGTTTTTGCAAACGCCATAGGAAATGAATGGGAAACATTCATTCATTTTCCATCGGCTTAGTCCCTTATTTATCAGGGGTCACCACAGCAGAATGAACCCCCAACTATTCCAGTATATGTTTTACGCAGTGGATGCCCTTCCAGCCACAATGAAGTACTGTGAAACACCCATACACTCTTACATTCACACACTCTCATACACTACGGCCAATTTAGTTTATCCAATTCACCTGTGCTGCATGTCTTTGGACTGTGCGGGAAACCGGAGCACCCAGAGGAAACCCACACGAACATGGGGAGAACATGCAAACTCCACACAGAAATGCTAACTGGCCCAGCTGGGACTTGAACCAGCGACCTTCTTCCTGTGAGGCGACAGTGCTAACCACTGAGCCACTGTGTACTCGTGCCGCAAATATGAACATTCAGAAAATATTTTGTTTGTAAAAATACAAATCCACCATGAGGCTAATAAATGCACAGCAGTGAAGGGGTGACACTTGAAAACACTAAGACTGCAAAATAGACACACACACACACACACGCACGCACGCACGCACGCACGCACGCACGCACGCACGCACGCACGCACACACACACACACACACACACACACACACACACACATCTACTTATACATACACGCCTATAAAACAGAGAAAAGTTAGAGAACAAAATGTTAAACTCTGTCATACAGTAATTCAAAAATCAGCACAAAGCAGTGGAGGGCCGACACTCTAAAACACCAAGAGCGTGAAATAGATACACACACAAACACACTTGTGGTTGTCGGGGTCAAAAATGCATGTCTTTGGACTGTGGGGGAAACCGGAGCACCCGGAGGAAACCCACACAAACACAGGGACAAAATGCAAACTCCACACAGAAATGTCAACAGGCCCAGCTGTGACTCGAACCAGTGACCTTCTTGCTGTGAGGCGACAGTGCTAACCACTGTGCCACCTTAACACATCATTTAGATTGTGCAAATGTATATTCAAATCCGCAATTTTTTAGTAATGTCTAAACAACTAAGGAATTCACAAGCAGCTTTGTAGAGATGGTAATACTAGAACCTAGTGGTTACATGATGTCATTACATGTTTTTCTTTTTTTTACAACCAGATGCCTTTTGTTTTTGAACGGCAGAGCCTCTATTTTACCTGAATATACTGCATTAATTAAGAATTAAAAAAATTTAAAAAATTACATTGATTTCAATGGGGAAAAAAGTATGTTAATTACTGCATACATTTTAAGTATTACCACAAACCCCTCTTAAAATTAGGGTACTTTACAGGCCTTCAACCTTTTGACTGCAAAGACCACAAGTGGGATTCACAAATAAGGATTTCCAGAGGGTTAATAAAACTGCTTTGTTTAAATGCACTAAAATATATCGTCTATATTTACCAAGAAAGGGATAAAAATATTCATTTTTAAAAAAGTGTGTACTCATTTATCCTCTGCACTGTACATATACAGTTTATATTTAGCTAGTATACTACTTTTTTCTCCATTTAGTACTATTATTTATTCATAAGCTATTAGTACTTATTCTTTAAGTACTTATTCTTTATATTAGTTATTTATTGGGATCTCATACCTATTAAACAGGTATTAGAAAAAGGCTTGTAACTTACATTTTATTTAAAAACATTATCTATTTTGACTCTGTCAACAAAAGTACTCCACAATAGTCCACAGCAGCAAATCAACTCCTGTGTCACTGAGTTGCACAATATGATGATATTCTTGATGAGTCAGTGTTTTCAACCAACTGGTTGAGTAAATGATTCAGGCTTAAGGGATAGTTCACTCATTTACTCATCCACATGTCATTCCAAACACGTATGGCTTTCTTTTATCTGAACACAAAAGAAGACCTGCAATTACTGTATACAAATTTGGTTTCCATTGTATGGATAAAAAAAAGTAATGAAAGTCAATGGGAGGAGAAACTGTTTAGTAATTCGATTCTGTATTATTGTATTTTTTTGATTACACAGTTGAATGACTCATTTAATTAAATGAATCATTTAATGGCATGCAAAATGCAAAATAGTCCCTGTACCATACTTGTACCAAAATATTTAGCATTCAAAAAACAGAAGGCAAAAAAAATCTAATCGATTTGATGTCAACTGAATACCTTAATATCAAAATGATACATCTGTGTCAGAAAACACATGAAAAACGTTAGATGTCAATTTGATGTTTTGACATCAAGTAGTTTACATGCATTCTAGGAATACAAAATGCAGTGTAAATGTGGAATTTGGAATTGATGCTTTCAGATGAATATTCATTCATTCATTTTCCTTTGGCTTAGTCCCTTTATTCATCAGGGGTTGCCACAGTGGAATGAACCGCCAACTTATCCAGCATATGTTTTACACAGCGGATGCCCTTCCAGCTGCAACCCAGTACTGGGAAATCAGATGAGTATAAGTTTCTTATATTATAATACTTTTTTGTGTTGTGATTTTTGTGGTCAAAAGGACATCAAAGTGTGGAGGTTTTGACATCATATCGATTTGCATTTTTGGCGTGTTTTTTTACATCTATTTTGACATGACGGTGCCTTCTGGGTATGGCAAAAACAGTATGCCACTATGTCATTCCAAATCCTCACATCTCTTTCAGGTACATAGTATTTGCAATAAATACAATAATTATTTAAAAATGTCAGGAAGAGCCATGACAAAACAGTGCCGGAACATTTGGATATAAAAACAGCGGACACGGATTTAAATAAAGATGCTCAATGTTCTCGTCCCTGAAACTTAAACCTTTTTAAGGCTATGAGGCTTTCGGAGTGGAATCAGTGCCACATCTGAGCGTTGCATTTGTCCTGCTGTGGGACACATTGACCTTCCTGACAACACTCTTTCACATCACATCTCTCTATTGCCCTGGAGCATGATACTTACTAAGCATATCATACACCATAAACAAAATCACACACATACACACACTGACTTGAGTATGAATCCAAGGGGCAGCCCCTAGAGGGGCTGGGGATGTATGCTCAGGGCCATCTCTAATAGGGAGAAAGCTGGTTCCTTCATGTTGTCCCAACACAAATCGATTGAGTGGAAACCAGCATTTTTTTTACAGCTATATGGCCCTCTCTCCCAATCCACAAAACCAAGTCCATGTTTTACAATTAACATCTAATTAAGTTTTTATGTCTACAAATATTTTACATCAAATTAACTCAGAATTGACCATATGCATAGAATGTTGTTAACAACTTCGGAAAAAATATATGCCAGCTGGAAAATTTCAAGGGCCAGTTGCAAAAGCAGTGCGCAAGTTACAATGTAGCCTAGTTGCAATGTAAAGAGACACTAAGTTACAATTTACACAACATTACTTTTAATACTATAACTTGATTACATTTTTAAAGAAAAAAGTACTATTTACTTCATAAATTTTAGTTACCGTCAAAAAGTACACAATTTTGGAGATCACTTCATTCTATTTTCCCTTGCTATTAATAAACCAATAGAATTTTTCTAATGACCAGTTTAATTTAAATGTTATTTATTCTGCCAATAAGATTCATTTTAATTTCTGTGAAATTGGCCAAACATGTTCTTTGGTCCTTTGGAAGTGACATCATCAATTAAAACAATACACAGAACCTTGACCTTAACCTGAGAGATATACAAACAATCCTGAAACTGGATAAAACATTGTATGTGGTTCATTCACTTTGTGATGTGAGAGATTGAAAGCATAAACAAGAATCTCTAGGTTTTTTTATTTATTTATTCTTGTTGTAAAAAGAAAACTTGTTGTTTTACTTTTACTTGATTATCTTTCTGGCCAGATACTTGCACTTTTAATTTAGTAAACTTTTAATTGAGAAATGTAAACTTTAATTGAGAAATCCACTATATGTTTATGTTTAAAAATCCTGCAAGTTTTTCTCAAAAACGTACATTTCTTTTTAGTAAAGAAAGAAAGAAATTAACCTCTTGGATGAGTAAATTATCTGGAAATATTCATTCTGGAAGTGGAATAGCATTAAATTAGTTGTTCAAAGATGCAATGCCAAAATGTACAATTCTTTTTCATCTTGGGAATGCAGCTGCCTCATTTTAGAAGAAAATGAAAAACAGAAGCAAAGAATTCAGCAACAATAATGAAACAGCACTTCATATTAGTGCCAAGAAGATATCAGCATATCAGTGATGCTAACTTTTTACTCTATTTACACTATCGTGGATATATACAGTAGTGTGTGTATAGTGATAATATTAGTTAGATATTTTTCTATCTGTAACTGTAAACAGAAGTTGTAAATGTCATTGTTAAAACACTTACCTACCCAATAGTATCTGGATGCAGACTTGGATTTGCAAGCTGAGACTGCATATATCAGAGATGCAATGTCAGACACAATGCACTCAAAGATGCTAGTGATGTCACTGTGAGGAGTAGGGTTAGGGGTGGGGTTAGGTGTGCGCATTAAAAGCATTGCATGCAGCTCAGCTTACAACTGCACCCGGTCTGCTACGTGTATATATACCATAGATAGAACAGACAGCTTAAAGTCTTTCTCTCATTTGCTTTGTTGGCTAAAGGTCACACACTGGATGAGAAATGCATGTCACATCACAACAACTCACAGGTATCGCACACCAGACATGTCATGTTTAGTTCAAAACAGAAGTGCTCAATTAAGACATCCTATAGTATTAGTATAGTATTGTATTTAGGTTCCTTCAGTATGCACACAAGCACATAATTTAATGTGATCAGATTTTAACACACAGATTCACACTATTTCCGCACTTTTTTGTCTGGTATGTAACCCCCTTTAGTACGTCTAAATCAGGTAGCGTGTACAGACTGACATCTTGAACTAAATAGCTAATATATTACAAATTGTAAATCTTTATTTACTTATTAGTTTACTTATTAAAAGATTATAAATCTTCCCTGTATAATCACTTAATTCTTTTAATTTATTAAAAGTCCCCTGATGTGCCTTGAAACATGCAGCGTTATTTAATGTGGTGATGCAAGTACCACTTGAACAGTGGAATAATGACTAGCTATAGCAGCTTTAAAATAAAGCCAGTTTTTTCGCCATTAATCTCGGTAAAACCACATTTAACAGGGTCTGATGTGTTTTGTGATGTCTGTAAACTCGCGCGTATCTCTTGTGTGCTATTATGTCTTTGACTGGAGCAGACTGTGTGCACTGCACTGCAAGACAGTAATGTGAAACCAGATTTTATACACCACAATGGAAAGCATATTTATTGCCATATTATATCTACATTTCCCCCCTATTAAGTGCAAAATGTGCATTGACCATAAAGGAAAACAGCAATTGTGTGAACAATTTAACAATTTCAGCGGAACTTTTAACATCTATTTGTAATGCAGGGCACAAGATGCTTCATAAGTGACATAATGTATGTTTTGAATGCTTAGAAATCATGAGAACTTCAAGAATGATCCAGTTCTTAATTTCTATAGTTTAAAAAAATCAAAATGCATATTTCCTAGAACTTTTAAAGCATTGAGGTGATGTGTATTTACATGAGACTGTTTTTAACAATTTGTACTGATAATAGTAATAATAACAACAATTCTAGCTAGTCTAAAATCCTTTTTTTTTTTTGTTATGAACATTTGAACTTTTTCTAAATTTTAAGATTTTACTCTCTTAATGGCCAATCCATCAAAAATCACCTGGAGGCACCGCTGCCGCGTAAAGTAATACCAACTCAGACCTTTCAATGACCTACACTTTCATCCTACCTCAATCCCTTCTTAATGCATTAGCAAACTAACCTTAAGCCTTCATCAGACTCGAGAGGAGGAGTCCTTTGATCACATCTTAATTAGCCACGCCCCCCGGTGATGCTGCAATTCATTTGGACACAGATGACCACAGCTCGTCCAAACCAGAGCGCAGACCTCTGGGGTCACCAGCGAGCCATGACCACCTAAACAAGCATAGATTATTTCACCAGGTTTTTACTTTTTAAAAAAGTAACATAAATCGAGGTGTGAACCGTCATTTTAAACAAGTAACTTTTTAAAACAATGACTTTTCGGACTGATTTCCAGCATCCTCGTGTTTAGCGCAAACGATTTAACTAAAGCACGAACTTAATGTCAGAATGAACTCAACTCATCCGATCGAGGACCTTCTTCAGAACTCCAGCTGTAAACATGAAGCCAAACTCTTGAACTCGAGCATTGCAGGAGATCTTCCTCCTCCTCATCTTCCGCGCTTCACCGCCGCGGCTCAGGTCCGGGTGACGCTCACGCTCGTCCTGTGCGCGCTGTCCGCCTGCTGCAACCTGGCCGTGCTTTACTCCGCCAACAACAACCACAGAAAACGCTCACACGTCCGGCTTATCATCACCAATCTGGCCGCGGCGGATCTGTTGGTAACGTTCGTGGTGATGCCGACGGACGCAGTGTGGAACATCACGCTGCAGTGGCGCGCGGGGGACCTCGCGTGCCGGACGCTCATGTTCCTCAAACTCGTGGCCATGTACTCGTGCGCGTTTGTGACTGTGGTGATTAGCCTGGACCGACAGGCTGCCATCCTCAACCCTCTGTCCATCAACAAGGCGATGAAGAGAAATAAAGTTTTGCTGGGCGTCGCGTGGACCATGAGTGTCATGTTGTCTATACCGCAGGTAAGAGAACGGAGGCGCACAGAGGAGAAGTTTGGGTAGGGTAAGATGTTTACTGATATGAGCTGATATAAGCTTGTATTTCAGCATTAATGCCTGAAAAATTAACAGAAACCCCTTAAAACCAGCTGTCATCATTTTGTTGCCTAGTTTAAAGCAGCTAGTGTTATTTCAAGAAAAATTAACCATGTTTTTTTTTTCATCACCAACTATACATTAACTATTTTATTGTACAAAATATGTGGTTCTACAATTGGTAATCAGTGTGCTAAAACATGGTTACTACACTTTACTATAACAAAAACAATTGGTTAATTTTTGAAAGAGCGACACTACAATTGTCAAATTAAATTAAAATATGAAATCCCATCTGAAGTAAAACAATCAAACCAAACATGCACTGACTTGATATTTACAAATCAATTTATTGTGCAGCTTCACAGTATTAAACATCAAAGAGGCACAAATAGGGCACAGCACTGAGTCCAATTCAGACAATAGTGCCATTATAGAACTCAAGTCATCAGATTCCATTAAATGAAAATCCAGTAAATCTAGATTAATAATGTAATTTATCCTTAATGCATTCAACTGCATGTGTTCCCTTTTAACGTTTATTAGCTATTATTATATTGTATTTACTTCAATGAAATGAGTGTACTGTTTTTAGTTTAACATTGTTTTAACTCAATGTTTTGTATTGTCAGGGGCACCTGACAATTTCAGTTTTTCAGGGCACTTAATTATGTTATCATAGGTAGAAGTTATTTAAAACCTGTTTACCACAATTTGAGCATATAGGGCTAAAAACTGCTGTAAATGTTTAGACTTTATTTTGGTCTCCTTTTAAATAAGACATATGGTAGATTATTACTAAACTGAAAATGTGGCAAAAAAAAGGTTAGTTTATTTATAATTATTGTTATGCCTATGATTTAATTTGTTTTGTGTGTGTATGTGTTCACGTGGCAAGTAAAATAATACTGACTTGTAGAAAAAAATGGACAATATCTATGCATGTAATATGTTTGTCCAGGTGTTTGTTTTCCATGTTGTGGAGCTTGATTCCCCGAAGCAGTTTGTCCAGTGCACGACCTACGGCAGCTTTAGCTCACGCTGGCAAGAGACATTTTACAACATGTTTACCTTCACCTTCCTCTTCCTCTTACCACTCTTCATCATGATCTCCTGCTACACCAGGATACTGTTTGAGATCTCCAAGAAAATGACTGAGGACAGATGTAAGTTAATTTCAAAAACACCCCACTCGCCCCTCCTTCGCTACCTGTCATGGCACTTCGCCAATTTGTGCACTCCATGACAAAATATTGAATTAAAAATACGTTCATTCAAATGATGTATTTAGGATCATAAAGTGACTCGAAGTGAATCGAAATGTTCAAGTTCAAGTCCACCAATGTATGGTTTGCTTGTTGGACAAAATGGGGGATAGGGAAGTGGGGCACACAATATTAGTGCTATGGTTGGTCAGATTGCCTGTCTATCAAAAGAAGGGTCAATAGGGCCGTTGCATGTAACTTCACCCTGAGGTGTCTCTGCCCAAACCTTATCATGTCTCATCTGTCACGCTAACATCTTGCTTTTGTTGTGATCTTTGTCACATCCAGTGCTGTCCAACAAAGTGCAGCTGCGCAGGTCTAAAAACAACATCCCAAAGGCACGCATGCGCACGCTGAAGATGACTGTGGTCATTGTCCTGTCATTCATGGTGTGTTGGACACCATACTACATGCTTGGTCTGTGGTACTGGTTCAGTCCCGCTGGCCTGGAGGAAACAGTGTCCCAGTCCCTCTCGCACATCCTCTTTATCTTTGGCCTGTTAAATGCTTGTTTGGACCCCATCATCTATGGACTCTTCACTGTTCCACTGTGCAGAGGCATGAGGCACAGACAGCGTGAGCAAAACATTGTAGCCCTTGAGCTGGAGAACACTAATAACTCTCTAATGACCTCCATCAGGACGTCCACCTCCTCTCTCACTTTGAAGAGACTGGCAGTTCAGCAGACATCCAGAGAAAAGCTAGAATGGGATGCAGAGTTTGTGCTCAAGACTGGAGATGATGGGCCAAAGAATGGTGTGGCTTTTGCTAGTCACTCCACCTGTTTGGACTAAAATAGTTGTGTCTTTTTGTATTATAGCCCTCCATGTAATTTCCACTAAAGCCATTATGGGTACTTTAATGTGAGATGTATATACTTTTTATATGTGATATAAGTATATATGTTCCCAAAATGGGCGTCACGGTGGCACAGTGGGTAGTACGATCGCCTCACAGCAAGAAGGTCGCTGGTTCGAGCCTCGGCGGGGTCACTTGGCATGTTTGTGTGGAGTTTGCAAGTTCTCTACATGTTCGCGTGGGTTTCCTCCGGGTGCTCCGGTTTCCCCCACAAGTCCAAAGACATGGACTACAGGTGAACTGAATTGGGTAGGCTAAATTGTCTGTAGTGTATGTGTGTGAATGAGTGTGTATGGATGTTTCCCAGTACTGGGCTGCAGCTGGAAGGGCATCTGATGCATAAAACATATGCTGGATAAGTTGGCGGTTCATGTGTGGCGACCCCTGATGAATAAAGGGACTAAGCCAAAAAGAAAATGAATGAATGTTCCCAAAATATTTTATGTACTGTAATTAGCATATGAATACTGGCTGATGAGGTAAATCTTGTGCACACTGGTAATGAAAGTCAGTGGGGTCCAGTGCTGTTTTGGACTATTTTGGTGTGTTTTTAAGAAATGAAAACTTTTATTCAGCATGGACACAATAAATTGATAAAATTACCAATAAACACTTTACACGTCACAAAAAGTATGTCAGAATGATTTCTGAAGGATCATGTGACAAGCATGTTCTCCCCGTGTTGGTGTGGGTTTCCTCTGGGTGCTCCGGTTTCCCCCACAGTCCAAAGACATGCGCTATAGTTGAATTGTGTAAGCTAAATTGTCCGTAGTGTATGTGTGTGAATGGGAGTGTATGGGTGTTTCCCAGTGATGGGTTGCAGCTGGAAGGGCATCCACTGCGTAAAACATATGCTGGATAAGTTGGTGGTTCATTCCGCTGTGGCGACCCCAGATTAATAAAAGGAACTAAGCCAAAAAAGAAAATGATTGAATGAATGAATATATTTAAAGAGAAAATGTTTGTTTTGTGTATTTTTGTATTCATAAATCTTCTTTTTAAAAACTGTGCTTGAAACATCACATGGATTCATATTTTTTTTAAATAGTGTACACTCATTTAAAACTACACAAACTTTATATTTTTTTATTTTGTTTATTTTTTTCTATTATAGTATTTTGTGGGATCACAAAAAATGGGATCACAATCGAATGAATTGGAAGGCTAGAGGGGTTTGACACAGATCATTAAATTTATGCATGGTAATGTGGTTATGGGCTGTGAGTCAGATCGTTCAAAATTCCATAGGCTCACCAAAAATCGTCCCTCAACTGCCCTCTGGCAGTCCAATTAATAAGTAATGATGTGGCTGAAACAGTGAATAAACAAAATGGCATGAATGATTTGGAATGATAAATGCATTTAAAAAAAACCTACATTGATTAATAGTGCAGCTCAAGTTAAATGAACTTGATGTTCAGTACAAACTGCACTAATCATGTAAAGATGTGCTTGCTGGAAAAGACTTAAGTGGAACAAAGCTGAAAACGAGTGCCCATGGTCTGTCATATGAAATGAACAAGAGTATTACAACCAGGAAAATGGTGTTGACATTCAGTATAATGTGTGTGAGACATCATTAGCTGTGATATTGTACGAACATTCTCTGAACAGTCAGTTTGCAATCGTCTCTGAACACTGCGAACAAACAAATATTCTGTTGTTTTGTTAATTACATAACAACTACTTATTGCAATTGAGCTGTAAGTGTAGAAAAAGATATGCTGGAACCATTAATAATATACTTACGCAATTGCACAGATTACTCATGCATATATAAACATATATAAGCTTATTTGCACTGGCCTAGCATCGTGTAGCACAGCTTGAGAAGTGACATGTACCCTCCTCATAACCCCTGAACTGAAAATAACTTTTAAAATAGATGCTCCAAACTTACTGTATTCAGTGTTTTAAAAATACATAAACATTTTTCGGACACTTTTTTCAGAAAATCACAAAATGTGAACAGATGAATGAATGTGTGCATGCATTTGTTCCACATTAATATAGAAAAAGGAAAATGTGCAGTCTGTCAGCTTGCTTCTGATTCTCATTGTATTGTGTGTTTTATTTAATACCATGCTTCAGTAGCTGCTCCCAATGGTAAGCCAATTTTCTGTTCGTCTCATTCCAAGAGTCAGCTCTACACACAAAGACATTACACATGTAAAATACTAAGTATTTTAGGCCAGCATCCAATATAAAAAGTGTTTGTAGTAAAAATAGCAGAGTCCAAACCACATCTATAATAATGACAATTATTATAGCAATCTTGTTTCTAATAGTCATTGATTTTATTGAAAATTAAATCGAAGGACTTTAGTATTTGCAATACTGTAATGTTGCTCTGTTCACTGTCTTGCCTAGATGACTGTTTTGAACAAGTAAGATTTTAAAACAGGTTAATCACAAATCAACATTTTTGTCCCCATTAAATCTTTATGTGGAACTATTGTTTCCAAGGTGTCTAACTAGTGGCTTGACTGTTCCGCATCTCTTGAATGTTGGTCTTACTGCATATTTTAGCTGCTTTCTGTGTGTAAGCTTTGCATTCAGTGAGCTAATAAATGACTATGACTTATTTACTTAAGTAGCCATGTAATAAGCGGTATAATGTGCATTTAGCAGATTTTTTTGAAAGTGCTTTAGAAAATGGAGTTGTTATTGCAAAATAGCCCCCTCAAGACCTGTGTTTCTTCTGCGATAACAACCAGCTGACTGTACATTATCCCTTACTAAATGTATTATAATATTATAGTAATGTTCACAAACCTTTCCTTAAAGTAAAGGTTGCAGGTTTCCTCCAAATCCAAGAGTGTGGCTTTGGTTACTTTTTCAGTTGCAGCTGGTCTTACAACTCGGTGCAGATCCAACAAAGAACACTTAGAGAAGCTGAAGATGAAGAGAGAGCCATCATTGTCTTCCCTATTGATCACCTTTGCCAAGGGCGTTTTTCTATCACCTAAAACAAACACAAAACAGGTGACACTTCCACTCAAATAATAAACATGTTCATCCAATAGAACAGAAATCATTCTGATTAAGACCTTCAGTTATTAGAATTAAACAAAGTTCATTCATTCATTTTCCTTAGGCTTAGTGCCATAATTATTAGGGATCCCCACAGCGGAATGAACCGCCAACTATTCCAGCAAATACTTTCAGCCATAACCCAGGAAACACTCATACACTATGGCTAATTTTGTTCATCCAATTCACCTATACCACATGTCTTTGGACTGTGGGGTAAACTGGAGTACCCGAAGAGAAACTTGGAGAGAACATGCAAACTCCACACAGAAATGCCAACTGGCCCAGCCGGGACTTGAACCAGCGACGTTCTTGCTGTGAGGCGACAGTGCTAACCACTGAGCGCCTTAAACACAAAGTCATGAAACTCTATGTGCCCATAGGCTAATAGGTCACGGCTAATGTGCTCCTACATCATCAACTAAATGGCGCAGGTAATTGGTTGGTGTCACCTCAGCAGCCAATGAGCTTGCCAGTGTTGTTTAGCTAGAAATACTAATTCTCATTAGTATTAAGTTTACTTTAGCTATTCATTAATTTTCTTTTCGGCTTAGTCCCTTTATTAATCTGGGGTCGCCAAAGCGGAATGAACCGCTAACTTATCCAGCATATGTTTTACGGAGCGGATGCCCTTCCAGCTGCAACCCATCACTGGGAAACATCCACACACACTCATTCACACACATACACTATGGACAATTTAGCTTACCCAATTCACCCATACCACATGTCTTTGGACTTGTGGGGGAAACCGGAGCACTCAGAGGAAACCCACGCCAACACGGGGAGAACATGCAAACTCCACACAGAAATGCCAACTGACCCAGCCGAGGCTCGAACCAGCAACCTTCTTGCTGTGAGGCGATCCTGCTACCCACTGCGCCACTGTGACGCCCTTAGTTTAGCTAGGAATACTAAATCTCTCCAAGAGTTGTCATGACAGACATAAAGAGGCTTTCATATCTAAAGGCACATTTTTAAGTATTAATTATTAAAAGGTGTGAAGGTCATGTGATTTTTTTCAGTAAAGGAAGACATGAGTGCTACAATAAAATGTCCTTAGGGTGTATATTTACATAAAATAAATATGGAAAAGTGTATTTTGCATGAAGCTTACCAATAATATAGAGTTTTTCCTGGAGTGGCTCAAGCACACACACAGGTTCTCTGTGTGAGCCAGATACATGAGTGTGAGGCAGGTTTAAGATGAACATTGGCTCTCCATCCTCCATTTCCCATAAAGATACTTGCCCATTTCTCTGCATCAACAAAGCCTGTGAATCATTTCAGTAATTGGTACTTTTTTGGCTTTGCAATAAATGACTTCAAATCTTTAAATATCTGGAGCTAACATGTCTGACAATAAATTATGCTGTTAGATTTTACCTTACCAGACATTTCAGGAAGGGCACAGGTCCAGCAAAAGCGACAGAACCGCCTGAGTCTGTAGATCTGATGGAAAAGGGTCATTATGTTTATTCCAAACTTGACAACTCCTGAAATAGCTTTAGCATGTTAATAGAAACGGCAATGCTAATGCATTTGGTTTTGGCAGGCTATACTTGCAGCTACTGTAGAGCAACTATGGACTTCTATCTAATATATACACTTGTTGCTGTGAACATGTAAGACTTGCATAAATAAAACAAATTCTGTAGCAGGACTGGTGAAGCTGTCAGGTGGAGCTGGGGAGTGGGAGGGTTTCACTTATCTTGTGCTGCAAGACCAACTTAGATCTACTTATTAAATCTAACAGAGCTATATTAGATAGCAGAATTTCAAATTATAATAACAGTAACCCACTGTTTAATACCTCTCAATAAGTGCAACAATGCTTGTGTCTCCTCCTCTTCCTGCAGTCGCACTGTAACATGCCCCGCTTCTGCAAGTCAGCACTAACTGTGGTGTTGGTAAATAGGGACCCTGAAGAAGATTGACTGATGGTTCACTTTGCAGAAGGAGCTTCATCCTGCATATGGCACTGTCTCCTGGGATCACAATATTGGCATATGGACACCCTGCAATCATAGGTAGCATTGTTTATCTCAGTATGATCTGTGAGGCAGTGCATAGTGCCAGTAAATCATGGTTCAATCTAATCATTGAGATGTTTATCATAAAATCATCTAAATTGACTGAACATTGAAGAAAATTACCAAACCGTCGGTCCCATATAGTCACAAGTTGATTGTCAAGCCCAAGAACAATAAACCTTGTGCAGGAACGTAACGGTTACTAAAGTAACCCTCGTTCCCCGAGGGGGGGAACGGAAATGCTATGTGGAAACTTCCACTATGGGGATTTCGTCAGAAAGCCAATCACTCTGAAGAGTAATTAAACGGGCCAATGAAATGCCAATGAGTTGGCGGTGTCAGCGTGCACAGCTGGCAGCAATCATAATCAGCTTGTGAATAAGAATGCTCGCTGTGCCACACAACCACACCTTTTCTAGCTGAAGAAGCCGAACTACAGCTGTCAGCTAAGGCGCAATCCCTGTGGCGAAGGAACATAGCATTTCCGTTCCCCCCCTCGGGGAACGAGGGTTACTTTAGTAACCGTTACGTTCCCCAGCGGGAGGGGAACTACAATGCTATGTGGAAACTTCCACTATGGGGAAATCTATGGAAAACGCCACAGTGATTGAACCTTACCACGTCGCTGGTGAGAGGTTTGCCAGGCTCCAGCGTGAGCGCACCATCATCACCAGAGACGCAGCCCACCAACGTGCCCCCTGGCCCTAACTTACCTTACTTACCTGTGAAGCACTTAAGGCTTATTTATATTTTTTGGGGAGTCGTAAAAAATACACCTAGTTAAGATTCTAGGAATTTTAAATTACGACAGTACGTTGGGAAGCGTGCAGTCCCGATAGGGAGGACGCTGCGGAGGCCACCTGCTGCCCAATGGGGAGACCTGGTGGCAGGAAGACATATGGACTAACCCTGAAAGGGGGAGAACACATATGAAGGATGGTTAGCGGGGAGGGAAGACACGGGCCCGCCTGAGAGGGGGGAACTACACCGTGGCTGAGTGAAGCATATGGGATCGCCAGAGGGGATCGCGCATAGCAGGCACCTATACCCAGAACGCGGGGTGACCAAGTGGGCATGCCAACTACGCAATGGGCCAGGCACCTGACTCCTCCGCTGAGTCAGATGCTGGGGGCCTCGGAGGAACTCTGTAGGGTTCGCCAATGGGGAACTCAACTGAACAGAGTGAAAAAAGCGCACGTATCTCTGTGTTAGAGAGAAAGGCGCAGCAAGCGTGTTACAACACCAACCCAGTTTCCTCATTCACCGGAGTTAACTAGCACACGTGAGGAAACCGGTACCACTCGAAGATTATAAAATCTCGCAAATGTATTAGGTGTCGCCCAGCCCGCAGCTCTACAGATGTCTGTTAAAGAGGCGCCGCGTGCTAACGCCCAAGAGGAAGCGACGCTCCTAGTGGAGTGCGCTCTCACCCCCGGGGGACATGGCTCGCCCTGGCACTGATAAGCGAGGGAGATGGCATCCACTATCCAGTGGGCCAACCTCTGTTTGGATACGGCACTTCCCTTCTGCCGACCACCGTAACAGACAAAGAGCTGCTCAGAGGATCTAAAGCTCTGAGTGCGGTCCACATAAAGTCGCAAAGCGCGAACGGGACACAGCAAGGAAAGGGCTGGGTCTGCCTCCTCCGTGGGCAGCGCCTGCAGGCTCACTACCTGGTCTCTAAAGGGAGTGGTAGGAACCTTGGGCACGTAACCAGGCCGGGGTCTCAGGATCACGTGAGAGTAGTCTGGCCCGAATTCCAGGCACGAGTCACTGACCGAAAACGCCTCCAGATCCCCGACCCTCTTGATCGATGCCAACGCAACCAGCAGAGCTGTCTTTAAGGACAGAAATCTCAAGGATACTGAGTCGAGTGGTTCGAACGGATCTCCGCGTAGGCTAGTGAGCACTACAGAGAGATCCCAAGAGGGCATGAGAGGGGGGCGGGAAGGATTTATACGCCTCGCACCTCTGAGGAACTGGATGATGAGGTTATGCCTTCCCACCGTGCCGCCATCCACCGCGTCATGACGAGCGGAAATGGCGGCAACGTAAACCTTCAGTGTGGAGGGTGACAGCCTCCGCTCCAATCTATCCTGAAGAAAAGAAAGCACAACACTTATCTGGCAAGTCCGGGGGTCTTCTCGGAGAGAAGCACACCACTCAGTGAATAGACTCCACTTCAGGGCGTAGGCATGCCTCGTAGAGGGTGCTCTAGCCTGAGTGATGGTGTTAACCACCGCAGCCGGTAGGTCACCTAAGTCTGCCGCGCTCCGTCTATGGACCACACGTGGAGGTTCCAGAGATCTGGACGCGGGTGCCAAATGGTGCCCTGTCCCTGAGAAAGAAGGTCCTTCCTCAAAGGGATCCGCCAGGGAGTGGCCGTCGCGAGGAGAGAGAGTTCTGAAATCCAGGTCCGGTTGGGCCAGAGGGGCGCAACTAGCAAGACCTGCTCCTCGTCCTCCCTGACCTTGCACAATAATTGTGCGAGTAGGCTCACTGGGGGGAACGCATATTTGCGCATGCTCCGAGGCCAGCTGTGAGCCAGTGCGTCCGTACCGAGGGAGGCCTCGGTTAGGGAATAAAACCACTGGCAATGAGTGCTCTCGGAGGAAGCAAACAGGTCGACCTGGGCTTCTCCGAAGTGCGCCCATATCAGCTGGACAGACTCGGGGTGGAGTCGCCATTCTCCCTGGCGTGGAAGCTGCCGTGAGAGCGCATCGGCTGCACGGTTGAGCTCGCCGGGGATGTGAATGGCACGCAACGATTTCAGTCGCGTATGACTCCAGAGGAGCAGACGGCGAGCGAGCTGAGACATGCGGCGAGAGCGAATACCCCCCATGCGGTTGATATACGCTACCGCCGCCGTGCTGTCCGTCCTGACCAGCACGTGTTTCCCCTCTAGCACCGGTAAAAAACGGGGCAGAGCGAGATACACTGCCAACAGCTCCAGGCAATTGATATGCCAATGCAACCGGGCTCCTTTCCATGGACCCGCAGCTGCATGCCCGCAACACATGGCTCCCCAGCCCGTACTGGAAGCATCTGTCGACACGACAACATGCCTGGACACTTGTTCTAGAGGCACCCCAGCCTGTAGAAACAGAGGGTCCGTCCAAGGGCTGAAGGTGCGGCGACACAGCGGAGTGATTGTCACCCGGTGCGTGCCCGCTCGCCATGCGCGTCTGGGGACCCGATCGTGAAGCCAATGCTGAAGTGGTCTCATATGGAGCAATCCGAGCGGCGTGACAGCGGCTGCAGATGCCATATGCCCCAGGAGCCTCTGAAAGAATTTCAGTGGGACCACAGTTTTCCTGTCGAACTCTTTCAGACAGGTCAGCATCAGCTCGGCGCGCTCTCGGGAGAGGCGCGCCGTCATGGTGATCGAATCCAGCTCCAACCCGAGAAAAGAGATGCTCTGCACAGGGGCGAGCTTGCTCTTTTCTCGGTTGACCCGAAACCCCAATAGGTCGAGGTGCCGGAGCACCCTGTCCCTGTGCGTAATCAATTGATCCCGCGAGTGAGCTAAAATCAGCCAGTCGTCGAGATAATTGAGCACGCGGATGCCCGCGAGCCGAAGAGGCGCCAGGGCACCCTCCGTGAGTTTGGTGAAAACCCGCGGAGACAGAGAGAGCCCGAAGGGGAGGACTTTGTATTGCCATGCCTGACCCTCGAACGCAAACCGCAGAAACTGCCGGTGGCGTGGAAGAATAGAGACATGAAAATACGCGTCCTTCAGGTCTATTGCTGCAAACCAATCCTGAGGACGGACGCACCGAAGGATGCGCCTCTGCGTGAGCATTCTGAACGGCAGCCTGTGAAGGCAGCGGTTCAAAACGCGCAGATCTAGGATTGGCCGTGACCCACCGCTCTTTTTGGGTACGATGAAGTAGGGGCTGTAAAACCCGCTCCTCATCTCGGCTGGAGGGACCGGCTCGATTGCATCCTTCGCCAGGAGGACAGCAATCTCCTCGCGCAAGACAGGGGCGGACCCGGGGCTGACCCTGGTGAAATACACGCCCGTGAACTTGGGAGGCCGTTTGGCGAACTGAATCGCATAGCCGAGTCTGATCGTACGAATGAGCCACCGCGACGGGCTGGGCAGCGCTAACCAGGCTGACAGAGCTCGCGCTAGTGACATCATCGGCACGATCGTTGACATACCAGCGGTGGGGCAGCGCGGAATGGGAGAGCTCACCCCGGGAGCCATAGGGTCCCGAGGAAGAGCAGGAGGCAAGAGATTCACACTCACCTTCGTCCCAGAGTCCGGAAGGGGGGGCTGGAGTGCAAGAGAAGGGAGCCCGTCCTCTAACACACTCAGAGCCCGTGGCGAGATGCACCGATCCTGCGAGCTGGAAGGCATAGCGTCCCAGACTGGCAGTGTTCGGGCTGTCACATCCAGAGAAGGGGGAAAATGCTCTTTTATTGAAAATTTTGCGGCCGCCGGCCGTGAGGCTAGCAGCCTGGTGTTGAAAAACACCGTTTGATGTTGGTTCGCTCGGCCCTCCACCGAGGAAAGAGCAAGTCCCCTCTTCTCCGGATGGCCCGTCTCAGGGTCGCTTCGCAGTCCGTTTACCGGACTTAACGGCGCCCTGGGGCGGGGGCGCTGAACGCCTGCGAGGTGCTCGACGCTGCCGTTTAGCCGGTGGAGCGGGCAGAGGCAGTGGAGCAGGTCTTGATGCCGCAGGCGGGCGCCCTCGGCGAGGAGCAGCCGAGGTGGATGGTTCGGCGGGAGGAGCGGTTTTACGAGCCCGCCGATAGATGACCTCACCCATCGCACTCGACTGCTCTTTCACCGCTGTGAATTCCTGGGTGAACTCACCAACGGTGTCGCCGAACAGGCCAGCCTGGGATATGGGTGCGTTAAGAAAGCGAACCTTGTCAACGTCACGCATATCTGCCAGGTTTAGCCAGAGGTGGCGCTCCTGGACCACTAGTGTGGCCATCGTCCTTCCCAGGGCACGCGCAGCCGACTTGGTGGTACGCAGAGCATAGTCGGTTGCGGTGCGGAGCTCGTGCATCAAGCCTGGGTCGGAACCACCCTCGTGCAGCTGGGCCAACGCCTGCGCTTGGTAGCGCTGATACGTTGCCATAGCATGCAAGGCGGAAGCAGCCTGGCCCGCAGCAGTGTAAGCTCTGCTCCCGAGGGACGCAGATAACTTACATGCTTTGGACGGAAGACGAGGCTGACCACGCCAGGAAGAGACACCACGCGGGCAAAGATTGACCGCAATGGCGCGCTCCACCTGGGGAATCGCCTCGTACCCCCTGGCTGCTCCACCGTCAAGGGTGGTGAGAGAGGAAGCGCACGCAGATCGGGCAGAGAAAGGTGCCCTCCAAGACTGCGTGAGCTCACTGTGCACTTCCGGGAAGAAGGGGACGGGAGGCTTAGAAGGCTTGGCCCTCCTCTTAGCCTCCACGTAGCACCCATCTAGTCGGTCCGGCCGCGGGGCTGGGGGATAAACCATCTCCAGACCCACCGCCGAAGCAGCCCGGGAAAGCACGGCCAACATATCTGCTTCTAGATCCGGCGCCTCGCTCACTACCCCGGAGGGAGGGAGCGGGTCCGGATCCTCGTCAGAATATGACAGCCCACCCTCCGATGCCGCGATGGACATCTGATCCTCGGTGTCATCGAGTGAGAGGGCGACCATCCGAGAGGATGGAGCGCTTCTCTCACTTGAAGCTTGGATGGAGCGCGCTGAGGAGCGGGAGGTCCGCGAGCCCGAGGGCGGCGGATTGACTCCCACTGTAACCCTCAGATCTGCCCGAGTGCCAACCGACTTGCGGGGGACAGCAGGGGTGGTTCGCTCTTTTGCAAGAGCGAGCCGCGATCTTAGCTGCGCCACAGACATGCCATCGCAGTGATGGCATGAACTGCCCGCGAGCACTGAATTAACATGCTGGACCCCCAGACATGCAACGCAGTGCTCGTGCCCATCATCCGGGGACAGGAAACCACCGCATCCAGAAACGCACGGTCGGAACGACATCTTTAAAAAGACGCGCTGCTCGACCGTGTTGCTCTTTTAGGGAAATTTGCTCTTTACTATACAAACCGCTCTTGTAGAACCGGACCAGAGAAACGCCCAGGGACGGGAGAATGAACCCAGCTCGACCGCCGCTGCCTGCGTTGTAGCTCGCTCTGGGACCGGGAGAAACAGCTCGTTCTGAAGCCACTCTTTCTCTCTCTCTCTCTCTCTCGTGGAGATCTTTAAGCGATACTCTCAGTTGCGTGAGGCTTCTGAAAGCGAAAAGGTGTGGTTGTGTGGCACAGCGAGCATTCTTATTCACAAGCTGATTATGATTGCTGCCAGCTGTGCACGCTGACACCGCCAACTCATTGGCATTTCATTGGCCCGTTTAATTACTCTTCAGAGTGATTGGCTTTCTGACGAAATCCCCATAGTGGAAGTTTCCACATAGCATTGTAGTTCCCCTCCCGCTGGGGAACTGACAGCAGAGCATAGGATTTCCTGAGAATTAGGCCATAAAACATCTGGTCTGTATTCACTGTCTGATTCAGGAACAGATACAGATATAATTTATAAACATGAATAACCCATTTGTTTCACTTAGTAATTTATGCAGTATAAATCTTAGTTGCTGGAGTACCTTTCTCTTTAGGGGCCTTCAACAGACGATATTGTAAGAGATTACGACTGCCGTTCCACCACAGGCACACAGAAATGGGAGTATCTTTAAAAATAAAACAAAGAAATATTACAAATGAATATTTATAGGATAGGCTTTCAGAGAAGCGATTGTTCTGTAAAGTGTGATTACACATTGCACAGGCTCGATCTATTTTTGAAAAACGTACATGCGAAATAATCTCTTGAGTTCATGACTCACCTCCAGCTGCCTTCACTTCCCCAGGCACTGAATGAAAACCTTCATGAAATAAGAAGTGACAAGTACAGTTGCTGTAATGGAAAAAAAGGCAAACTGTAATCATTTTTGCAGTGTGAAAAAATAACCTCAGAAATTATTTTAAAAAAGCTGCTCTTGACACCTTTCTCAACCTCTAGTGGTTCTAATGTGACAAATCTCACAGTTTCTCATTTGACACACTGTACGCTTATATATGCTTATATCTTAACAATACATTCCCTCACTTGAGCTAAAACATGGCCACAAATTAACTAAATAAAAATAAAGAAAATTAATTAGTATAATGAGGCCACACTTGACCTAAAACAAGGAAATGGATAAAACTACGAATGATTTAACTAAAAATGAGAAAAAAATAATAATAAAGTGGGGATGTTGTTGGAATTTGTAAGTGCAGCAATTTAGAATTTATATAAGCTTTGCCTTTTAGTACAGTTAAGCAATTTAGGTAGTATATATATTCTACTATATGGAAAAAAAGCTAAATTTACATTAGAAAAAGAAACATAAAATCATATGGGATTGAAATCACTTATCAACCTTTTTTTGGTTAATCAGTTTTATTTAAGGGTAAAACATTATTTGTATGGAGTTAACTAGTTAATAATTATGAGACAAATCATATGTACAGTAATTGTGTTGTATGGCCTTGCAGATGTGCCACACTTTAAAAACTTCTTTGCATATAATATGTCATAACTTCATCTTTCCACCTTTAATGTTGAAAAATTAGAATTGAATGACTAGCAAATTGTGTAACCTATTGTGAAATGTGTTGGTGCAGGTTTCTTTATTGTTTGTTCAAAAGCTGCTATAAAATGCAAAGATTGTCATACACCTGTAAAGGCCAGTTCACAATGCACCATCAGAAACTGACTAATTCTAAGACTTTTGTTTTTGTTGACACTTTTGTTGTTGGATCAGTGTGTTATACCAATAAATGGCTGTTTGCGTTGGTCGGAATTTGTTTCCCACTCATTCAATGATTGTTTCTAGGACTGTGAAATGTCTGAGAAGTGGCACATTGGAATCTGGTGATTGTGTACATTGGTTGGAATGATGCCCACAGACCACTTGCTGAACGTTCTATCAAGTTGTCATTTGATTGGATACATTTCACAGGATTTCACATTCTTAAATGGTCCGCCTCAAAGCAAATCTGTCATGATGGCAAAACCCCTCATACAGTAGATGAATGCTGCTGTGTTTGCAGCTGACTAGCACGTATAATGGTCAACTAAATAATGGGTTTTCAAACGTATGTGTTTTATGGCATTGGCTCTTTCAAATACGTCCAAGAGTTTTACATGGCAGTCTTTTATTATAGGGACATCAACATTATATTTTAAAGGGACAGTTCACCCAAAAATGAAAATTCTGTCATCATTGACTCGCCCTCCACTCGTTCCAAACCTGTTCCAATAGTTTCTTTCTTCTGTTGAATACAAAAAAAAAAAGATATACTGAAGAATTTTGGAAAGAAATGGAAATTTTGGAAAAAAAACGGTCATTGACCGTTTTTTTTGTTTTGTTTGTTTGTTGTTGTTTTTTTGTTGTTCCTACTATGATGTCAATGGCTACCTTTTTCCCTATATTCTTTAGAATATATTGTTTTATGTTGAACAGAAGAAAGAAATTCATAAATGTTTAAACTTTTAGTTTAGAAGTGACACTTGAGTGTGGGTTTTGGGTGAAATATCCCTTTAAGCCCCTAACATGATGCTAAAATAATGAGCTGTGGATGGTTGCTTTCATGTCAGAGGGCCTCTGGTCAGTCCTTGGCCAATGAAAGCTGCAATGGAGACTTTCTGTCTGCAGTCCTACAGTCTGGCTATTTGAGACTGGTCATCATCTATTACTGTAGTGTGAATTGGCCTTAAGACTGCATAATGTGTCAAAAAACTCTTTGAGGTGATTTACAGTCTACTATATACCTCCTAATTCAAGTAAAATCTAACTTCACATCCAAAATGTATCATTACCTGGGACCCTCTGCTTTCTGCTGTGGTGGTCCTGCAGAGCTGGTGCTGAGGTACTTTGCATACATTTTCCTAAATGCCAGATCTTGGCTTTCCCATTGTTGACTACTAATGAGGTGATTTTGGCCTGAGCCTATTATGGTGCCTTCTTCTGTCTTCTGCAAGACCTCAAATGGACTTTTCAGAGAGGTTCCTTAAAAAACGCAGACTTCAGTGAAATAAAGGCATAACAAACATGTCTGCAGCAATGCCTAAGATACCTGCAGGGATCTCGGGAGGTTTGATCTTCATGAGTAAGACTACCGGAGACAATTTGGCTTCTGTGGCCTGTGGGGATTGTGTGGCCTACATAAGAAACAGAGCTGAACGTGATTATTTTGATGCAGCAACTAAGCAAACAATAACAGAGATTTTTTGGACATAATACCAACATTTAATTCAGTACATTAATTCTAAAAAAACAACAACAAACAAACAAGAAAACATAACAACTGAAGTTGTGCCTCAAAAAAAAAAAAAAAACTGTATTAATAATCCGCCAATGGGGTATGTAAATAATCGTATTACAAACTAAAATCAAGTTTATTTTACTAATAATAGATTATTCAGCCTGTTTTAAGGAAAACCCTACTTAATTTTGACTTATTATTTCTGAAAATAAAACAAAAATGTTTTACTTGTCTAGAAAAAGTTTCTTGATTTAAGAATTTTTTGATATTTGGACTAGAAACAAGACAAAAAAATCTAAGTAAAAAAAATCTTTTTTTTTGCCATGTAACTTTCCAACATAATACAGCTATGAATTATAAATTAGCCTATACAATCTATAAACAGTTACCTGTTTAGCTTCCAGCTCTTTAAGCCACATGTCTTGTGGGAAGCGATAGAGATCCAGCCAAACAGATCCATGGGCTTCAAAGACAATATATGACAATAGCATTAATGAATCAGTAAAGTTGTTTTTATATTGTATGTACATATTTTAATAGGAAATTTACACATCATGACTGCAGCTCCAAATGCCCCACTCCTAGATACTTCAAATGTTGCACAGATGTTTCTTTGGTTTATATCATCCTGTAAGTAATATCCCATTTGTTACAAGAAAAACAACAATAGAATACATAAAAATAAGCTCTTAAACAATATTATGAACTCACAGTTTCATTGATGATTTTTATTAAATAAATATTCTCCACGTGATGTACAAAAATCCGTGCAATACCTAATAAGACAAATAATACATTTGTATAATTAAATGCACAAAATATGATGGGGAGAGATCTAAGTGTAAATTGTGTAAAAATATTTCCAGGAAATTACCCATGTCGTCCACTGTGCCCAAGAGGTGGGTGACACTTCCAAACAAGGCACACGAGATGCTGGTGATCTCCACTTGTTCATCCTGCCATGTTTTCACACAGGTGAGAGTGGATGTACTGATGACTGACAGACCGTGAGTGTGACCCAGAAACAGGTAAAGTCCATCATCAGAGCCCATCATACAGTTAGTTCGGCTCGGAAGCTGAGAAGTAAATAGATAATAATAATGTCAATAATGCACCAAAAGCACATTTAAATGGATATATGATTATACTGAACATGGAATGTATAATATGTAGACTGTACAAATATACCTTGATTTCTGTAGTAGCATTCAGTACGGTAATTTGTCTTGCTGCTTGTTCGTTCTTCTTGATTTTCTCCTGCTCTGATATAACTTCAGCACTGCCAGCAAGGTTATTTAACAGCTTATCAGACTCTGTTAGATTATTATCAGGCTGCTGCAGATCTGTGAAATAATTCTCATCATCATCATCTTCACAGCAGCTGTGGTCTGACAGCTCTGGGATCCCCAAATTTGTTTTGACATTCACAGCCATTGTGTGTTGTTTCTGGAGGGGGAAAAAAAACAAGAATATTAAATTGATAATTCATCCATAAATGAAAATTCTGTCATCATTTACACATTACTCATTACTTTACTTCCTTCTGTTGAACTGGAAGATATTTTTAAGAATGCTGATAACTAGACAGCTGATACTGTACCCTTAGACTTGCATGTAACAATCTTCAGTTATCTTTGTTTCAGTTCAACAGAAGAAACGTATACAGATTTGGAACAAGTTAAGTGTGAATAAATGACGACAGATTGTTTACTTCCATGTGAACTATCTGTTAAGACTGAAATAGCTCTTATATTGTTAAATTAAATGTACACCTAAATATAAATGTGTACGGTGGCTCAGTGGTTAGCACTGTTGCCTCACAGCAAGAAGGTCACTGGTTCGAGTCCAGTTGGCATTTCTGTGTGGACTTTGCATGTTCTCCCCGTGTTCACATGGGTTTCCTCCAGGTCCTCCAGTTTCCCCCAAAGACATGCGCTATAGGTGAATTGGGTAAACAAAATTTGTGTTTATGAGTAGCGTATGAGTGCATGTGTGAATGTGAGAGTGTATGGGTGTTTCCCAGTACTGTGTTGCGGCTGGAAGGCCATCCGCTGCGTAAAACATAAGCTGGAATAGTAGGCGATTCATTCCACTGTGGCGACCCCTTATATGCTGTATAAGGGACTAAGCCGAAGGAAAATGAACCGTAGCAGCAATACCTTAAGAAATGTTAAAGAAAGAAGGTAACAAATCTATTGTGTTTGATACAAGCTAGCTAGGCTACTAAGACAATGTGCTAATATAATATTTTTGACAATACCCCCCATAGTAAACAAGTAGTGTACAGTATAGACACATAATATTATAGTCTCATTGTGTAGTAAACGGTCTCAAAGTGATAAACCACATCTCCACAGTTACTACTTTTATTTATGCTTCAAAAATAAATTGACTATACCAGGACAATACTTAGCAGCAAGTAAATTGTATAGCTGTTTGTGAGTTATTTTCCCACACGTCTGATCTCTTGACAAAAAAGAAGATAACAACTTTGAAACCAGTTTTTTTTAACTCAACACAATGACGTGAATGGATAATAATTTCATTACTCACCTTCAACGCGCTAGCCCGGAGCTGGTCGGTGTTGTTAGGTTACCACGGCAACCCTGAATGGTTTCTACGGGCGGTGCTTGTGGACTCTTTTCAGGCAGTTATACTGTAAACACAGACTCTTAAATAGCTTAAATAAATAGCTGACTGACTTGATTCAAAGTGAACAATAGTAAAAAAGGACAAGCTTTTGTTCCACTGTTTCACATTAAAGAAATTTATTGTAATGTCAATAATTTATGACATATACAGTCCTTCCATATGCCTAAGTGTTCAAATGTGCAATAATTTTTAATGTAATCATTTTTAGCGGTACAAAAATAACTCATGCCGCTTCAAACTTGTAATTGTTATTGTATAATTTTAATTTACTAACGTATACTCTCTAGCTTGGTAAAAAATGACCCGCTTTTTGACAGTTATCAAACTTTTCATTTTCAGAGTTCTTTGAAGAACCTTACCCAAAAGGTTTTTTGTGCACATTGTGCTGCTCAATCTTTTTGTTTTTAGTTTTCACAGTAAAGTCTGAGACAAAAAGTGAGTTATAATTTAGAAGCACATGCTCAGCTGACCAAGAGATTTTGTACTGATCTCACAACAAAATAGATCAATTGTTAGATACAACATGTATACACAACATGTTTGTGTATTGCAAAGCACTTTGAGATGGTGTGTTAAGGTATGGTTAATTTTAAAAAACGGTTTAAGTGGGGTAAGGGTAAGTTGTAAACGTCAGCAATGAAATTGCATGTATTTATATAAAAACTAATTTTCAGTTTGTCAAAGTGTATATATCCTAAGATTCATTTAAATGTTAGTACAGAGTAGTTTTCACAGATCAGTGCCTCAGTTACAAAAAAGTAAAGAAAATACAATGAAAAGTAGGTTTGGACATTTTATTTATTGAACAATATACCCAGTTATGTCTAAATATAGTGCTCTGTGAGTGAAAAACATTTAATACCAAATATATTTTAGTGTTTTCTATTACCGTAAAGACTCAAATGTACTTTATAAACCTTCATCTGCAGTTATCATAAATCATGAATTTGGCAACTGAAGTGAGTCTTCAGAAAGTGCATTAACACATCAGCGCTGTGAGCTCTTTTTCCTCTCTGCAGTTTTCACTCTATGTCTTGGTAATGTACTGTGGTCCAGAACAATATGGATCCATAACCAATATTTTATAGAATGGCATTATGAATAAGTGTGATCAAATCATAAAAAACAACAACAACAAAAAGGTAAATAAGCTGGAGGCTGCATATCAGCTGCTCTAGCAGGAAAAGTGCTAAACTGAAATAAAAAAACTTCTACTAGAGCTTTGATCGCAGTTGATACCAGCAATCCTTTTACTAAAAAATAAAACCTCATATAAAGAGCCCACTGAATATTATAACAAAATAATATCTGGATGATACACTTTACAAAACAATCTAAGCAAAAATGGGCTCAGAAAACGTAAATATAAATAGATCATAGTAAAATATAGAGGACTGTCACATAAAATCACTAGATTTTTTTTTTGTAAACAAAGCAAAACAGAGTGCATCAGTATATACTACTAAAATAAGTTATTCACAGATCAGTGGTTATTTACATATGCTGTAGTGTTACACCAACAGTAACAAAACACAAATACTTCATGTTCCATTAGCTTCTGTCACTGCCATTTCAGTAGACTTTCATTCATTCAATGTTCATCTTAGCGCTCATTTCCATCAGCCTCATGAAGGGAGTGTAGATCTGCGACGGGCTGGTTCTCGCTCTGGGACTGGTGCTAGAAGACACTTCTGAGGCAGCTGGAGATTCAGATTCGCTGCCTTCATGCCTGGACTGTCTTTGGATTGAAGATGGAGGAGTAGTTTGTGTGGTACTGGTCACAGTTTCTTGTGTATGTACTACAGTGGACCGCAGCATCGTGCTGTACTGACCAGGAGTGTATTTAAGTAGACTATTGTTCAGTCTGCTAGAGGATCTTGGGGCTGATGAGAGGTGGTTGGGTTGGACTGGAGCAACATACGGCGGTTCCTCAGATCTGTGAACACAGAGAATGAATGCGTGTAAAGAAAAGGCCTCGAAAGGCGTTTTACATTTCAATGGCAAGGTGATCTTGTGCTCATTACCTAACAGACAGGTCACAGCCAACTCCAACGTCCCTGGTGGATACTTTAGTCTCAGATGCTTTCTGTATAGACATAAAATACTTCAACTTGTCTTCTAACTCATTATTCTAGGAAAGGAAGCAAAGCAAAGGACAGCGTCAGAACAGGGAAATTAGAAAGAGAATTCATGTCACAGATATATAAAGAGGACACTGGACAAGGACTGATTTAGATAAGATATATGAGAAATTTGAATAACAACAAAAGTCCAGCTGACAGAATAGCGATGGATTGTCGAATAAGTGCATTGAGTATGCTTATTCCAACCAATCTGTGCCTTTCTGGATAGGCGAAAGGCTAGAAGCTTGCAAAAAAGAAAATCAAAACAAAACAAATGGGAAAAAAAATCACGTCCTGCTACATGGAGAACGTTGCGCTTACCTCACACTCTACAATAGCAATCCTGTCCAGCAGCTCAGTGATGAACATATCCTTCTGTGCAACTTTGGCTCTCAATGTTTCAACCTGCAGAATTGTTTTTGTTTTGAAATTAAAATGAAATTAAATGAAACCAATAAATTACAAAGGTATGATGAATGAAAAACTGATATAAGTGCCCCTAAAATGTTATTCATACATTTCACATTGTTTTATTTCTGAAATATTCTCTTATTATATGTTTGGCAATTTGTTCACTCTAAACCATTTTTTACCATGTCAATTCCGATGAGGAAACACTGGAAGAACTAGTTGAACTCAAACTTCAATGTCAAGCATGAGTTTAACAGTAGGTTTCTCATTGGTGAGTTCAGAGAATAATAACCAATTACATGTTTCTGTTAAGCTTATGAACATATGTTTTGAACATATATTCTGTTGAGTTTATGAACTTTATATTAGTCACCAGTGAAAATGAGTTCTGTTGAGTGCACACAGTCTCTGTGAATGAATTGTACACTCTTGCGAATCTCCCTCATCATAAAGTGCAGATATGATGTACTGTAAGTAAGAGATTATTTTACAGTATTAGTAATAATAACAGTTGTTTTCATGAAAGTGCATGCCCATATAGAAATCTGATATATGGCAATATATTAAAATCATATATGACATACAAGTTCATATTTGGATTTAACATATATAAAATATGGTATATATGGAACATTTATTTCAAAATATTGCAAAAATACACACACACACACACACACACACACACACACACACACACACACACA
>CAIGQV010018273.1:402635-433913 GCA_903798115.1 Danio jaintianensis | reverse complement strand
ACACACACACACACACACACACACACACACACACACACACACACACACAGATTTTATATATGTAAAATCTAAACATGAACTTGTATGTTTATATTAATTTGTTCAGAATTTACTAGATCAATTATGGAAGCAAAATTTTAACTGCTGGTGAATCAGTTATTTCTTTCAAATACATTTAGTTGTTGTGCATCTTTAAAATTATTACACAGACCCTTCATATTTAAAAACAGCTACATTACACACTGCATGAAAGGTAACATTTAAAAAGCACAATAGGGGCACTTTTACACCTCAAACAGATTCTGTAAATCAGCACCTCTTCTATCATGGCCTTGACCTTCCTCTGCTGAGAGAACACCATGTCATTGAGGTGCTTTATTCTCTCTCTCAGTTCTGCTGCTTCTCCTTTCAGTTGCTCGGACCTGGGATGAAACATGCTGCTTATGAACGATATACCACGCAATAAAGCTCTAAATACAATTATACCAACAGAACTATTGGGATTTTTTTTTAGCTGAGTGAATAAATGAAGAAAATATAATAATAATTGCACTGATTCTGTAATTAATTGTTATTAACTGCAGCTAACACAAAACCAGTAATGAAACAAATTTTCATATTGAGTCTCTAAACTGACAACATAAGGACAGTATTTTTGAAGATATTAAAATATTCAGGTAACACTATACACAACGGCTTTATTTGTTAACTTTAGTCAATTGGAAAGAACAATGAACAATACTTAATGTTAGTTTCAACATTTACTAACACAGACATCATTAATTAAAATATTGTATTTGTAATGATTGACTAATGTGGCGTGAACTTGAATAATTTGAAAATAGATAAATATTTAATAAAAGCTGTAAATAGCCAATGTGATAGTTAATGCATAATCAAATGCTAACAAATTGTAATGTGTCACCAATATTTATTTAATAACACCTTTTTAATAAGTATTATGAAAAAAGGATAGTATCACTGACAGAACATAGCATTTCTGGTTATTCAGAATATATATATATATATATATATATATATATATTTCTTGATCATTACAGATTACCTGAAGTACTTAAAAAATATATGATTGTTAATTTAAACCATATTCACATAAACCCTGGCTTGCTTCTTAACCTAGCTGTTTAATAAATCTACCATCATTTGTGACTCTGGATCACAAAACCTCTTATGTCTTTTTTGGCATGTTTTTGGCGATGGCTAAAATGAATTTGTATGGGTTAAAATAATGAGTTTTTATGCCAAAACAAATTAGGATATCAAGTAAAGATCATGTTCCATGAAGATATTTTGTAAATTGTAAATATATAAAAAACTAATTTTTAATTGGTAACATGCATTGCTAAGTACTTAATTTGAATAACTTTAAAAGCGATTTTCTCAATATTTAGATTTTTTCCAATATTTCAAAAAACCGCAGATTCAAGCTTTTCAAAAAGTTGTATCTCGGCCAAATATTGTTCAATCCTAACAAATCAGCTACCAAGGATTTGTGAAAGACATTAGCAAAGCTTCTTCAGCAAACGAAAAGGAATGTTGTGATCCTTTATTAATCAAAACTTAAATTATACATTATTAAAAGATACATAAACTATCTATTAAAAACATCCTGAATAAGATTCAATCAATATTAATCAGGTGGAAACTAACTATAGAGATGCATTAGATGTCTTACTGTTTGGCAGCAGCTTTGTCTACATGGTCAGTTTCGTCCAAACCACGCAAGCGTTGTTCACAATCACAAAGCTTTTTTATCAAGTCACCCTTCTCCTGTTATAAAAAGAGAAATGATGCATAGGGTTTCCTTCAGGTGTAAAAAGGAAAGGCTGAACCATCTGCTAATATTTACCTGAGCCATACAGTTCAGCAGCCTCTCTACTTCTGTAATTCTTTGGTCTCTTTCAGCAATCTTTGCCTCAGCAATTTGAGCATTTCTCTCTGCCTCCTCGAGCCTTTTCATATAGTCATCAAGCTGTGCCTATAGACATGACAAACAGGTTTACACTCAAAACTACAGTCATTCTCGTGCCTGCTCCTATTGATCACTCAGTTCCCACACTGTAAGAAATATCTGTAAATTGACTGTTTCCCGTATTTTGTGATTCATGTTTTTTTTCCACTTAATTATGCTTTGAATTGCATTCTGCTACCTCGATCTTTCCTCCGAAAGCTTTTGATGTTAAAAATTTTGTAAAAGTGACTTTTATTCACTTTTTTGTTGTAGTTTGAAGCGATATATTGTCTAGGTTGGTGTTGTAATTTACAATACAAAAACGTGGTAATAAGCTGCCAGTACATTTTGTGTAATTTTACAGACTTAATTCTCCATATATTATTTCTTAAACAATATCTTGTCTCAAACTACTAAAATGTCAATAAAAGTCACTTGATCTTTCAAAATCAAAAGTGGACAGAGCAGAAATAAAACTCCCATAATGCAATTCACAACCTAAATAAACAGAAAACACCTTCGAATCACAAAATATGGACACTGGCAATTAACAGATATTTTCTACTCTAAAATATTCTTCTCTGAAATATTCACTATTACCACTAGGTGGCAATCTAATCTAAAACAGGAAAAGAAGTGGATTTTCCCCTCTCTTCCCCTGGTGTATACCTACAGATGTTTCCTGTTTTAAGATTGCAAATCTACCAACTCTGCTTGCGATTTGTAATACAAAAGTATTTATCTTTTTTTCTGTACAATGACGATCTTTAAAAGTCACACAAACTACTATGAACTTGCTAATGAAAGTGTCAATTGAGCATGCAGTGTGTTTCTGTCTGAAGATTGTAATAGTGCTTGTTATATGTGTACCTGCAGAGCCTCGATCTCCTCTCTGTACTTCTTCTGCTGTTCCTGCAGCTGTTCCTCATATTCCCTCTGCAGCTTCGCACTCAACTCCTTCAGTGCTTGTGTGTTCGCCTCCTGAGAAGTCTCCACCTACGCACATAAAGCCATTTAGTTTTCAAAAAGAAGCAACAATGTTATCATGTATTAAATAAAAAACATTAAGCATTTTATGTTCCATTGAACTATCCATGTTTCCGATACTTCTTGGATCATCTCAAATCATGTTAAAGAACATGATCATCAAGAGGTACAAACACTGCACATGGGCATTACGTTTCCCTCTTTTTACTCAGATTATTATTCTGATTTGTCACTAAAACATAGTATATAACATTTACATAAATGTCGAGCATTTTGAACCCCACTGTATGTGTATTTTAGGTTTTTGAATCACATACAGGATCATAGTGCCGTAATATGACAAATTATTTTAACAAAAAAATCTGTTTCAGTTATATTAGAAGCAAATATAAGATTGTAGAAACAAATATGAGTACAAGATAACTCCTTTTTAAAAATGTTTGAAATGTTCACTGCTGTAACCATTTTAATTATTAAAAAATGTCTAATACTAATATTAGCTAACATTAAATTCAACATTAAAAATACAGTATCTTCTTTAGAAAGTGGCAATGTTTTATCATTTACTTGAAGTCTCTTAACATCTTGCCTTCCATTTAATAGATGCACTCTCTTTCCTTTAAATTGATTTATTTCTTAGTAATTTAATTTATGTTTTTATCTGTTATTGTCTTATACTGTTTCATTGTACATATTTACTTTCAACATTAACAATGTATCTGAACATTTGATTGTGATTGTTGAATGACTGCATTCAGTTGGTAGTAAGTACATTTTCTGTACACTTTTATTCCTCTTTCCCTTATTTTATTTATTTATTTTAATTTTTTTCCCTTTCCTTTTTTCTTCCCTTTTGTTAAAAAAACAACAAAAATAACAATATGTAGCAATTTACATCACAATAGTTTGTAATATTAACAATTTGTAAAAAAAAAAATTATGCATTTTTAAATGTTATTTAATTTTTATAACTAACAATTTAATATATGGAACTTATCTGAACATTTTTCACTAACGTTAAAAAAGATTAACAATGAGCAATACATTTATTAAGCTCTTATTAATATTAGCACATGCATTAATAATAATTTTGGGACCTTATTGTAAGGTTTTTCCTAAATTATAAAGCTTGCTAGTAGGTTTTACATCTTAACAATCTAATCTGTAATGTTTTAGTGTAGTGATGTGTTGTGTAGTGATGTCCCAAAAAAGCCAAATAACACAGTATTGGTCATCTCATGACGGGTCTGATAATAATAGCATTGAATGATAGCTGTAAGTGTGTGCTTGCATGACTGATCACCTGCTGTTTGAGAGTGCGGTTTTCAGCCTGTGCTGCTGCTAACTGTCTCTCTGTTTCCTTCAGTTTCTCCTCTGTCTTCTCCATTGAGCTGCGCAGAGTTTTCATCTCATCCCTGTTGCCCACACGGTTATTACAGCTTTGCAGCAATGATTTCTAAAACAGCCATGATCAACAACAGCAGCACATGAGCATTTTAGCATATGGGTGAACACAAAGCTAGTTTCCCACAGCATGCATTTATGTTGGCAGCTGAGATTCATTAGTACTGAACATCCTTTTCTACTGTTAAACAGTATAAGGTGGTTGACAATAACAGACAATGTCAAAAGCTCTCTTTGGACAGAAGGTGCCTTTATCAGGTGGCAGTGACCATATTGATCGCATACCTGTAGATCAATGTTTGCTGATATGAGGGAGTCGTTCATCTGGTCAAAGTTGTCCATAGCTGCCCTTCTCGTCTTCACCTCTGACTCTAGATAACGCTTATGAGAGTTGGCTGCCTGGGAAAAATACAGTCAGAAATACAGTCATGTTGAGCACTCAGTGTTTTTATTAAGGGCAAGGCTTTGTGGTAGATCATATTCTTGGGTATTATTATACAGCTCTCTGCAATACTAATTGGCCAGTCGTGACATCTGGTTAATTTAATTTTATGTCCTCTGAATCACCTGCAGGTTCGTTCTGTCGCTTACAACTGCCATCGTTTTAAGGCTGGAATACACTACACATAACAGATTTTAAAACACTTTTTTGCAGAGTTTATAATTGATCATATAGGAAAACCTGGGTATCATACCCTACATGACAGGGTGATCATAGACTACAACAACACATATATTGTTAGGAGGTGCATAACAAATGAAAACCAACTTTCAAACTGGGCGACTAGGGCTATCTTTTTTGTATTTTATGTAGCTTCGGACAGGGCAGTACTAATTTTAATATATATATATATATTTTTTTTTTCTCTAAAATGTGTACATTAAAGTACAAAAAGTGTAGAAAAGTTGCACTAAAAAAAGAATTGAAAAAGAAGTGTTGCCAGTTGTGCACTATAGTCTCTCAATTGTCCTTAGTTGGAATCTCAAGATGAATCTCAAAATCATTCTGTTGCTGTTGGAAAGCATTCAAATATGCAGAACAGTGCTGGAAAACTAAAACAGATGCTTGAAAACTAAAGAACGTAAAGAACCTAAAGAACTTCTCAGAAGAACAGTGGACTCTTAGCTGGTCAGGAAAAACAAGGGACCCATCAGAAAAGGTGAAAACTAATGCTTAAGAAGACAATACTTCTTTTTCAGTGCATTAAAAGCTGGGGGTGGATCTTGATGTGCACCTTTTTACCTCATAATTTACTCTTGATACATGGCATGTAAAGTTTGACTTTGCGGGAATGTTTATAATTTCTATATTTTATCTTTTGAACTATATGTAAACATACAGTAGGTTATATAACAACTTATTCAGGACAGTACATAACTTACTATTTTATTGATCTCTGTTATTTTGTTAAATAAAAATTACTATTGTGGTCACTTTATTTTAAGGTGCAATTGTTAATAATTAACCATTAACAATGGCTTATGACTCAATAAGTCCTAATTTGCAGCTTATTAATGGTTATAAAGGTAGTTAGGATGTAGGTATGAAATATGGATTAGGGAAGTAAGAAAATGATCATGCAGAATATGTGCTTTACAAGTACTAATAAACAGCCAATATCTTAATAATAGGCAGGTAATAAGCCACTAGTTAATAGTGAGAATTGGTACTTAACCCTTATCTAACCGTTAGAACAATTTTGTCCTTCTTATTTTTTTATTATTTTTGATTTATTTTAATTTATTTTTTTATAATTTAGCTTGTGTTAATGCCCACTGCATAACACAAGGCTCAGGCATGTAAAAAAACGATCTTAGTAAAAGTAAAAAATATATATTAATGAAATTTATTTTTTCACCTGCATCAGTTCTAAAAGAAGTTAGATATTTTCCATACACTACATGCTAAGCAAATAATATTTTCTTTATTATTTATAGTCTTGGATATGTCAGTGAAAGTGAAAAAAGTACAGATGTACCAACAACAAAAATTTCCATATCCAAAAACATTTTTTATGATGTTTTTGGTTATTAGCCCATCGAGGAACCTAATCTGCAGGGGATATGTAACTGATGAGCAGATGTGTACATTATGTCATTTTCTGCCAGATCTGTCAACTGCAATTAGCCAAACCCAGCAAGCAGCATTGACTTTTCCAGACTACAAACGGGGCAAGAAAAATGAGCAATCATGGATTGCAGATTTTACTGACCAAAGTTTAAAAAAAAAATTTAGGGGACTTCAGCATTAATTTTACTGTAATATTGCTTGTCTTATTGGTAGGTCAATTATTTTGTACATTTATTTTCAATTATAATTTTTATTACTATTACTACTTTTATTATAATTACAACATCATTGTAACAACATATTTATTTATTAATAAGGACAATGTACTGTCAGCTGGTCTTTCTTACAGAATAAACTCCAACAGGTCAAACACAGTGATTGTTTATTTATATTTGTTCATAATTCTTTTTATAGCCACTCGTCATGCCGTGTTTTGCTTACCTTTAATTCTTGAGTTAATTTTTGCATTGATTGTTGCATCCCTCCAAACTGGCCATACATCCGCTCTCTGACTTTCTCCAAAGAGTCACGTACCTTTGAGAAAAGAAGGAAATTTCTAAGAAAGATAAACACATTTACAAAATGTGCGTTCCTGAAGAGAATCCAGTGTCAAGTACCTAGGTACAGTAGTTTTACAGATAGTTACCAACAGCAAATCTCTTGAGCTTACCTCTCGGATGTACCTCATCTCGTCCCTCAGCTGATTGACAGACCACTCTCGTGCCATCACTTCCTGTTGTTGGTTGGTGCCCGAGCTCTGCACCACACCATAGACCCTGGGCCCATGCTGAGCGGACTGTTCCCTGCCAATGCCATTGGTCACAGGGTGCTGGGGGAACAGGACAGCAAGGCTCACATTTCAGATAGTGGATGTGTTTAAACAGGGACAGTGTCACTGTTGTGTTTAGGTGCATGAAGACCAATGTCACTGCTGTGTATCTAAGTGTGTGTCTGCTTATTGGAGCATCCTGACTGATACATAAGACCGAGGTGTGGGTCTGGTATTTTAAGCCTTGCTGCTGAGTGTTCACAATGAGAGGTCGGGATGCAGAGAGTCAGAATAGTCCTCATGGTGTCAAATTTCTGCATGACAGTCCGAAAGCGTAAAAAGTATTTTTTTTTTAAAGGAACACTCCACTTTTTTTGGAAATAGGCTCATTTTACAAGTTCCCTAAAGTTAACAGTTGAGTTTTACCATTTTTGAATGCATTCAGTCAATCTCTGGGTCTAGTAGGAGAACTTTTAGCTTAGCTTAGCTTAAATCCTTTAATCGGAATAGACCTATTTTCAGGTGCTGCGTAATATCATTGCGCCTGCTGCATCCGTGGTACAGCAGCAAAGTTCCTTGATTATTACTCAGGAATGTACCCTTGCAGTTTTTGTTTTCACAAATTCACTAGGCACTCTGTATATTTTTGCAAATCTCAAATATGTTACTGAGGCATGTTTTCTCATAAATCCGCCAGAGGTCGCTGTGTAGATTTCTGTCAATCTCAATGTCCTTCTCATGCCCATTCATAAAAGAAATCGATTGGCTTGTCATGCATAGTATATCGTAAATCAAACTAGAATAGAAAAGCCGTCGCAACCACATGCTTTTACCAAGATTTCACACTGCTTTTTTATGGTTCTGTTCTACCTGGTTTCTGGAACCGTCCTTCATCTAACTCGAACCCAAGTCCAATGCTGTGCATGGCAAGCTACCGAGCAAACCGCTCACACTGAAAAAGTCATCCATACGGAGGTTATCGGTCAGCGGTACTGCCCCATAGAGTTCATTTTACACACAAAATGCAGCCATTATGTACCCCTGGGGCCCAGGCACATTTTTCTTGGTTCTCAAAAATGTAGCCCTGCACACATTCCTAATGAGCCTGTGTTGGAAATTATACTAGCAATACTGAACTAGAAAATAGCAGCTTTTTATTTTCTCTCAATCTTACACAATGTAGCTAAAGAAAAGTCAAGTTAAACAGGAAAATTATCTCTTTTTTTATAATTTAGCCTGTGTTAATGTCAATTGCATAAATTTAAGCATGTAAAAAATCTAAATCTATTTTTTCACCAGCATCAGTTCTCTTAAACTCTTTTTTGAAATCTTTGAATGAGATGGTCTAATCCAATTCAATAATTTATGCTAAGCTAAAAGTGCTCTTGCCAGACCTGGAGATAGGCTAAATGGATTCAATAATGGTAAAACCTACACAATCTCATGGCAATTCGTAAGTTTTTGATTAAGTGGCTAATTCGTATAAATTTGTACGATCTCATTCGTACAATTTAGTACGATTTACTTATCCTCCAATGACGGTTGTGTTTAGGGGCGGGGTTGCATGCCACGCCTCCTTTTTTTAAAATTGTACATTTACGTATGACCGAATTGTACGAATTCTTATGAATTAGCCACTAAATTAGCCTAAATATGGAGCGTTCCTTTAAAAAATACAGTTTCACTGGAAATACGAAAAATAATTTCAAACTTGGAATGCTGAAAAAAGGTGTTAACATTATTCAGTGAAAGTACAGAGACATAGTTTCTTTCATGCCAGTGTCAAGATGAAGGTGAGGTGAAAATGCTGTCATATTAACACACGCTTGGAGCAACTACAGGTGAGAAGCTCTCGCTCAATGGCACATGCAGTGCTGGAGATCAATGGGCTCTGATTCTGCTTCTGATTTAGTGGAAACAGTCATACTTCATCTTTTGAATACCTTGAGAAAGCTCTTTTGTATTATATTTATTAAGTGAACACCTATTTTACTGTGCAAATAAAGCCCTGGAGCAATATTGTGCAGATATACTTCAGCTGATGCTTGTTCTGCAAACAATAACACACACTGAACTCAAATATTTTTGCGAACCTAGCACCTGTGTTTTACCTTACTTAGCCACCACAGATAAAATACTCAGATAATATTACCTGATGGCATAAAAACATTCAAAAACATATGTAGACCATTGTGTTTAAAAGCACAGGGTTATATAATGTATACAGTGGAAAAACACTGTAGCTGTGCCTGAAACCACTCACTCGTTCACTCATTCACTAATCCTTAAATAGTGCAGAGCAGCTGAATGCATGTTATCAGCAAAGCGTGAATGAAAATGAGTGAGCAAATTTTAATGCTGATGTCAGTGGCATACCAGAGAGCACTCTGTCACAGACAAAACCCATCTATAATTGATCCTATTTGGCTTATTAATTGTGTCGCTGATCATTTATTATGTTAATTGTTTTATTTTAGAAAAAACAAAGGAATTGACTCAGGTTTCATTAGATTATTGACACTACAAAAAGTAAAAATCTTGGGCAGTTTAAAGTTATTGCTTTTGGCAAGAATCCTTCGTTCATTCATTTTCCTTTTGCTTAGTCCCTTATTTATCAGGGGTCGCCACAGCGGAATGAACCGCCATCTATTACCGCATATGTTTTACACAGCGGATGCCCTTCCAGCTGCAACCCTGTACTGGAAAACACCCATACACTCTCACAATCACACACGCATACACTACGGCCAATTTAGTTCATCCAATTCACCTACCGCATGTCTTTGGACTGTGGGGGAAACCCACGCAAACACGGGGAGAACATGCAAACTCAATGCCAACTGGTCCAGATGGGACTTGAACCAGCGACATTCTAGCTATGATGGCGACAGTGCTAACCACTGTGCCACCATGCCGCATATCCATCTTTATTTCATTTCTAATTCTTGCCAAAAGCAATAATTTAAAACAGCCCAATGATAAGTGGAGAAAACCATTACAAACAAGCACAGGGGAAGATTAATGAATGGCTCTTTCAATTTACTTTAATTCTATTTATATAAAATAAATAAATTTAAAGCACTAAGTTGACTTTTGAAGATCATCTGGCATGAAATGGGATTGTGTTGTTGTCTGCTAAACTTTCTTTTTCTTTTACACTATTGGATTTTGGGAAATGGCGCTTCAACAAGTGTACATTGCATTTCCTCTTGAAATCAGAGTGGACTATGGGATTAAAGTAGAAAATAAGTTTAGGGAATTAAGTTTCTTTTTATTCAAAATAATGTGTACTGCACAATAGCAGACTGAGCAGTTTCAAGCACAGCCTTTGGCATTTTAAAGGTTTGTGGTTGGTATGATTGGATAATGTCTTTCAAATAATTTTGTGTGCTCACTAAGACTGCATTTATTTGATCATAAATACAATAAAAACAATATAAATTTGGGAAATATTACTATATTATGTTACCCAGTGCTGGGATGTGCTTGGAAGGGAATACACTGCATAAAACATATGCCAGAGTAATTGGCGGTTCATTCCACTGTGGAAACCCATGATTAATAAGCCGAAGGATAGTGAGTGAGTATTATATTATGCTCACAAAGGTTGCATTTATTAGATACAAAAAATAGTATTATTAAGATATATTATTTAAACTCAAAATATCAATCTTGCTAATTTGCGGAAATGCTAAAAAGAGATTCGTTAAAGATTTCAAAATTATACACATTTTACTTGTTCAAAAACTGCTTGACTTTCACAAAAGAAGAAGGCTGGAAACCTGGAACCGTTGACTTCTGTAGTATTTATTTTTCCTACTATGGAAGTCAATGGTTACAGGTTTTCAGCTTTCTTCAAAATATCTTCAGAAGTAAGAAACTCATAAAGGTTTGGAACTACTTGAGGGTAAGAAAACAGTGAGTAAATGTCATTTGTTTTGAGTGAATTAATCCTTTAATGTTGATTAACATTTAAAACAATTGTGCTGCTTAATATTTTTGTGGACACCATGATAAAAATTTGTTAAGAATGCTTTGATGACCAGTTTAACATAATTTATATCGAATACATTTTGACCAATTTATGTCCCTGCATAATAAAAATAGCAATTTAAAAAAACGAAATGTTACCAACCCCAAACTTACAATCAGAAATCAGACACATCAGTTGACTAATTTTCACCCAAGTATGGCTAATATGTATGTGTTGGTTTTTTTCAGAAGCTGTCATACCTTGTCTTCTGGTTGAGGTGATTCTCTCCCAGGAGGTCTTTCTCTCTGCATGAGCCCATTTTTCTTTTTCCAGGTGCCATTGACCAATTTCTCTCCCTGTAACATAACACATGACATATTTACAAAATGTTTCAGACATGTGGATGCTTGAGTTGATATTTAGAAAAACATTGCTGTGTTCATCATAAATTCTTGAGAAAAAGGGATTTTGCACTTCCAAATTATTTGTACTGCAATACTTTATTTCTTACTTCCAAAATGGCTCAGTTTGTCTGCTTATGGAAAATTCTGCCCCACTTTATATGTAAGTGGTCTTTACTAGATACTTCAATCAAAAAATAACTACAATGTACTTATTGTGTTCATATGGTATTGCACAACATGATACTATTGAGGTGGGACACCGGTAAGGTTTAGGGACAGGTTTGGTGCTATGGGTAGATTTATGGGTGGGTTAATGTGTAAGGGATGGGTTAACAGTGCAATTATTAATGTAATTAGAGAAATAATTACATGAAGACAATATTTAAAATATAGGTACATTGTAAAAGCATAAGTGTGTTGTACCAAATGATTAATTTAAATGTAAGTACTTAGTAATTAAGGGCACTTAAAGGGGTAGTTCACCCAAAATATGAAAATTCTGCCATCACTTACTCTTCACTTGTTCAAAATCTATTTGAGTTTCTTTCTTCTGTTGAACACAAAAGAAGATATTTTGGAAAAAATGCTGATAGCTGGCGCCCATTGACTTACATTGTCATTTTTTGTCCTACTATGAATGCCATCAAATATCCTTCTTCAGAATATCTTCTTTAGAGTTCAACAGAAGCAGAAAACTCATAAATGTTTAAACTACAGGAGGGAGAATAAATTATGAGGTAATTTTCATTTTTTGTTATCTATCCCTATAATATAAAGTGGGACCAGGAATTCTACAAAGCAAATATTCTATCTCTAATATGGGTGCTATTTTCACATTGTACTGAGGTGGAAGTACGATGATGAAGTCCAGCTGTGAGCAAACTCTCAGGGTGTGGTATTCCCCTTTCTCTTTTGAGGACATAGTTTCTCAAAACTGTAATATCACTGATGTCATGGTCAAACCCCCTCAGAGCTCCACTCCAAAACAAAGAACTGCTCTTCAGCATCCTACTCACTGACAGAGACTTGATTCTCATTCTTGATTCTCAGCCATAAGAGTGGACATAAAAAATAAAACAGGAATTATGTTCTGACTGAAGGGGAGAAATGATGTGTAAATAAGATGTAACAATGATTCCAGTGTTGTTCTTGGCCCTCTGCACTGGACTTTGGACTCTGAAGTGCAGAAGACTAAATTTAAAGGGGTTGTTCACCCAAAAAATGTAACATTTACTCACCCTTTACTTGTTCCAAACCAGTTTGACTTTTTTTTCTTCTGCTAAACACAAAAGTAGATACTTTGAAGAAAGCTGGAAACCTGTAACCATGAACTTCTATAGTATTTTTATTCAGCTTTCTTCAGAATAACTTCTTTTGTGTTCAACAGGCAAAAGAAACACATAAAGGTTTGGAATCACATGGTGGAGTATAAATAGTGAGTACATTTTCATGTTTGAATTTCCAATCTCTTTAAGGAGCCCAAAGAATGTAGAAAAAAGTGTTGAAAATAGGGCCCAATTTTTTGGCATTATATATTGTGATGACCAACGTATAGAAATGTTTTAGTTTGAATTTGGGAATTTAATTTTGCCTACAGTAATAAATGTAACAGATATTACATTCCAGCCTAGAGTGCCTTACTGCGTCTATTAAATGTCTACTTTAAAAATAAAATCAATATATCGATAGTCTCTGCTCTCTGTGTTTAGAGAATGAACAAAAGTCTTATAGGTTTGGATGGACATTAGGTTATTACTGATTTTATTGGAATTTTAATTTTTGGATTAATGACCCCTTTACATTAAATATTTAATCAATTTCACTGAGCTCCATGTTTATGCTAAAAATATCACTGTGGTGTTAATGTGAGAACACTATTCTGTGCTTACACTGTACTGATATACGCAGGTGAACAAAAGCGTGACACTATAACTGCTACTGTATCATGCATTTTGCATGTGTTTTGCATGGTGTTGACAAGTCAGAAGTTCAAATTATGTATAATTTATTGCCAATATTATTTATTTTCAATTGGCTACTGTTGTCCAATGACTTGACTTGCCAAGTTAACCTAATTAACTTCGCTAAGCCTTTTAAATTGCACTTAAAGCTCTTGCAAAATTACTTAGAAATTAGATATTAAAACTAATTAAAACTAGCTTGTTTAAAACTAATATGTTTAAAACAAACAAAATCTGTTAAACAGCACATGGGAAATATTTGAAAAATAATAAAAATTTCACAGGAAACTAATAATTTTTTTTCAATTGTACTTGTCTATCAGTGAGTCCTCAATAAGTCTATCAATCAGTCCTCAAAAACATTTTAAAATTTCACACAAATACTTACATTAAATAGTGACAAACCATACAGTGACAAATATGAAGTTAAGCTGTATTAAACTTTCATGATCTTTTTGACACCATGTAATAAATTCATCTGCATACTCTGCTCCATATTTTGCTGACATATAATCTTATTGGCTGAAATGAACACTATTCACTTAGCTTGTTGTTGTATAAGTATGTGCTGGAGGGTGTAAACAAGTAAAGCATATGTTTTTTTTTTTTTTTTTACATTATATACTGTATCTATTTGCATGCAGTGGGTGGTGTTGGCATAAATTTCAGTAATGTCACCATTCTTTTTCATTTAGCTGATTGTCTTTATAAGCATTGCTGTTTCTGGATTGAACTAAATTTCCTGTACTCCATCAGGTGTAACTCTGCCAGTCCAGACCGCAGGTATACTAGTATCAAAAGGAGGGTAGAATTACCACACACACCCATCTTAAATTTGCAATGGATTCTCTCTTTGGGTCTTTGCTATGGCAGTAATAGAATATCTTGGCTAAATGAAACATTTTCTCGTTGTTACATCCCTCTTCCCTCTTCTCATTTATTCATCCTTTGACCTAGTTTCACTTTTGTACAGTTAAGTCACTAATTGTTACAGAGAGGAAGCTTGTAGAAAGTGGTAGGAATCTAAATGCGGTATATTTAGAGGTTAATCAAACACACTGTAAAACATGCTGGGTTCCACACAGTTCTTTCATGTTGTCCCAACACAAATAAATTAGGTTAACCTAATTGTTTTTACAAATTTAGGTGGAGTGAACATAAAACAATTAAGTTGTCTAAAAAAAAACCCCATCACGAATTGTGTTGATTCAGCTCATTTTAAATAAGTAGTTTGAGCAGCAAAGATCATTTCTTAGTGCAGGCAGTGGTCAAAAACTAGCAAACATCAGTATTAGAGGTAATAAACAAGAGCCATTTGGAAAGCAGGCCATTTGGAAAACAGTTCAAGCCAAAATAAATGAGGCAGAGCAAGACTAGGAAAACATTGAAACAATGAACACACTGAATTGTCTATAAACTGAAACAAGACTGAACAAACTGTGTCAGAAAGTGTGGTGCTTAAATAGATAACAGTGAACAGGTACAGCAGTGATCAAGTAATTAATCCAGGTAGAGTGTATCAGCTGGGGAGGTGCAAAGGGTTATGGGAACTGAAGTCCAGGTGAGTGGCGAAGGTGATATGTGGAGTGACTCTTGTTCTATTCAGGCTGGACTGCTCCTGGACTCCCAAACAACACCATCAAGTCTCTGCAAGTCTTTAATAAACCGAAAAGAGCGCATATCCCACCCTTATTCATCAGTTTACAGTGGTTGCCAATCATTGTTTGCATGAAATTCAAGGTGTTGTCATTTGCCTATAAAACAACTACTGGCCTTGCTCCACTTTATCTGATTCCTTTACTTAAAGTTTATGTACCCAGCAGAACTCTGTTGCCAAAAGTTGCTTTGTGGTTCCACCAAAATGGGCACTAAATCGATTGCAAGGACTTTCACCTTTAACATCCCATCCTGGTGAAATGACTTGCCTAACACTATACGAACAACTGAGTCTCTGGCCATCTTTAAGAAACGTCTGAAGACACATCTTTTTCGTCAACACTTAACTCACTAACAATAGCATTCACTAGTTATTCCTTTACTGTTTTTCTTGCTTGCATGTTGTTGTTGTTTTTGTTTAGTGCTAAACTAACTAAGACTTGTCATAGCAGTTATATTTAGCTGCTCTCTGGTGATCTGAAGCACTTCTATTATGCTCATTTGTAAGTTGCTTTGGATAAAAGCATCTGTTAAATGACTAAATGTAAATGTAAAATGAGGTACCCTCTAGTGTGGCTTGTGGGCACTCCAGCTGGTGACTGTGACACTATAATGTTGCAAAGGATTATATTTAAAAGGCCTCTATTCAAAGCTAATGCAAAACCTTACCTCACTTGGAAACTACCAAGATTGCTATACACATAGTTTTGTTATTCATAACAAAATAATTTCTAATAACATATGCTAAATAAATGTTTAGTATCCTCCAATATGCTGACAATGAATGCTCCTTTTCCCAGTAATGGGTTGCGGCTGGAAGGCCATCCGCTGCGTAAAACATATGCTGAATAAGTTGGCGGTTCATTCCGCTGTGGCGACCCCTGATTAATTAAGGGACTAAGCCAAAAAAGAAAATGAAGGAATGAATGCTCCTTCTGTTTGACTAACGTGGTCACAATAGATAATTTCTGCTAAGTTTTGTGTCAAAAAGGTCTGAAGCACACTGAAGTCACATCAAAACTAAGAAGCTCTCTTAGTCTTTGCAGCATATTTGTTTGACCAACTTGAACCCAGTGCAAACATTTCAAATCGCCAAATTCTCAAACTAACTGCTCACTGACAGCACATTAGACAGGCCTGGGTTTTGTGTGTTGACACTGCACACAACACAATGACCACAGCTGGCCCTTCCCACGAGACAGACACTGATAAGGCAATCAACAGTTTTGCATTGGCTGAACTCCTGGATTTCTATGAAAGGTTGTGAAAGTGCCTGATGCCCCCAAAGCAGTTCCTATCAGAGGCCAAACAGGGCGGATATCAGTTGGACTTCAAGGACTGAGAGCTACAGGGTGCAAGTTCCAGGCCGAGGTACAGATAAAAACTTTGTCATGTACATGCAGACACACCTCTCTTGACTTCTTTCCCAGTACACCGCTGTCTGTGGAAGGCTTGCAGCAACTACAGTCAAATTAATCTGTCACACAGACTAACCTGTATCTGTAAACAAGCTAGAAAATTAACTTCACCTCCCTTAGTAAATAGGTGACTCAATTTCATGAGCTTTCTTTCATGTGACTTGGAACTTTGGGGGCAGCTCAAGGACATTTATTTACATGAAGTCGAAATATTTTTTAAATATATTGGCTTAGAATGTAAAGAGACATTTTGGTAGCTAATTGTGGGAGTATGCATAAATTAGCATGCACAACAGTAAAGATGATTATCGTGCAACTGAGAAGGCCGTATGGATTTGTGACGCACAAAGCAAAAGCAAATGGACACAGTCTCTGATATATTTAACACTGACAGACAAAACAATGCTAAAGATTTACCTTTGCTGAAATTCTTGACACACCCTCAAAAGTTGCTAGAGCCTAAAGGTAAACCCTTCACTCAATAATTATGTTCTTTTATTTTGCTCCTTTTTGTCAACATGGTTTGGAACATTTGAAACATATCGTTTTGTACTGATTAATATATATATATATATATATATATATATATATATATTACAGTAACACATTTTTTTGCACTGTTTGCCAGATAGAGAGATAAAAGAAACAGTTTTTTTTTTTTCAAATAGAAATTTAGTTTAAATTTTTTTTATTAAAATAAATGTAATTAAATAATTGTAAAAATAGCCTTTACTGTCATGAACTATTAATCATAGTAAATGTTCCAACAATTTAAAATGGTCAGATATTGTTTAGGCTTTGTTTAGAAATTATATATTTAATATCTTTTTTCCCAAAAATTATTTTCCATTTTTTAAGAATATTATTCAATCTGAAGATTATATGTTATACATATATCCAACTAACCCCAGGAGTGCTATCCGTGCCTTCTTAAAAACCCTGGATCAAACCTCTGGATCTCTAGCTGATATGTCATACCCATTCTAAAGAAATCAGTCATGTGTTATCTTGTTGCCCTTATCCTGTTATAAGCCATTTGTGACACTAGACAAACATACTGGAGACAGTAAAAAGAGGAAGTGTATTATTGTGACATGAAGAGATGGCTAGCGCCAATCTGTCTGGCTGCAAGAAGTTTACTGAAAGATGCTAAAATGATACTCACAGAGTTGACGGATTCATTCTGAGTTTTCGGACTGTCCTCGGGCCGGAGGGTTAATCTGAGTCGCCTGATTCTTCTCTGGTGGACACCATCACAGATGAACACACAGCAGGATGCAAAAAAATGGACAGACAAACAAACAATGATTAGTCACAATTTTGGTTTCATTAGGCTCAAAATCTCATGATTGTTATCTCAAGATCACAAGGACAGCAATTTCCCCGAAACCAAAACAAAAACCCTGCCAAAGATAACTCTTATCTGATATGAAGCTTTTCATGCATGAAAGCAAAAAACAAACAATCAGCAAAAAAAAACCCTGTTGTGATTTGGTTCTGACTGACTGACAGTTTTAAAATATGATTGTCCTGTAAATGCTTTAATGATTAACATCTTCATATATGGCTGTCTATTCGATTTAAATCAATTGTTACTACAGTTAAAAATGTGGTTACTCAGTGGTTTGATGCCCCCTCCGCCGGTTAGCGCCATCTGAGAGGGTGTCAGTTGATTAGCTGTAAGGATGTCTCTGAATGGCAGCTGACCGCAGCAACAGCGGCTGAGCGCCAGGCCCTGATAAAATAAACATGACAGGGCCCTGCCTCCCAGGACGGTGGCTCTTATTACAGGCCCCTCTCTGAATAACAAAACGCAGCCCAGCACACGTCAACAGCACACTATTAGCCTGGATATGGACGAGCCATTAGGGCACACTCCAGAGCGTGAGTGACAGATACCAAAGAGCCAGAGACACAGAGGACAGAGACTGAACAAAACAGACAAGCTCACTGAGAGTCAGTCATAGTTGAAGTTACACAAGTTAAAAAAAAAGTACAAAAATGTGAGTGAGGCTTGTGTTTCCTACCTCATTGAGGTCTGGTATCTCAGTGGTGGCTGTGGTGCTGTTGGCACCAACCATGCCATTTTGCAGCATGTCTCCTTTTCAATATCCACTCATCCACACAAACACCACAAACGTCTGCGCCCACCACTGCAGGCTACACACCAAAGGAAAACAAGCGTTGTGTGTGTGAAAGGGAGGAAGAATGAAAAAAAAAAAGCTCTGCCAGAATTCCTTCCCCCGGATGAGAACGAAGAGAGTGAGACAGGAAAAAAAAGAGGCTCAGTATTCCAATGTGCAGAGGTCAGTAGAAACACAGCTCTCCAGTGTGCAGACAACTCCAGAGTGACAGCGTCCCATACAGACTCCTCCTGACTGACTGACTGACTGACTGAGAGAGAGAGAGAGAGAGAGAGAGAGAGAGAGAGAGAGAGAGAGAGAGAGAGAGAGAGAGAGAGAGAGAGCTATCGCAGTATCTGTGTTAGCTACGTAAGCCCTGTTACCCATCAGACCCGTCCAGCTACATTTCACCTGTGTGTTTTGCAGCTCCCACTTACCTGTAGTTGGCTGTTTTCGTGGGGTGGGGTTGATGGCACTGGGGTGGAGACCAGTACAGTGTCACACCTTAGACAGATTACACCACTTTAGTGTGGCTTGGGCTATTATGATTAGAATAATAGTAGTGTATTAAAATAGAATTTAATTTAATAATTGGATCATAACAGTGACTAACAAGGGGAAGTTGAAATATATTATTGTAATAATGTGCTATAGCTGTAAATCTTTGGCTCATAACTACTATTTGTAAAGTAACAGTTCACCCCAAAATGCTAAATTTATCATAATTCCCTCATGTCATTTCAAACCAGTTTGACTTTCTTTTCCTATTGGAACATGTATGTTTTTATTTTGAGAAATTTCTTCTTTTTTTTTTTGGTCCCTATAATGGACATTAATGGTCATCAAAACAGCTACCTAAATTGTTGAAAATTTTAAATGAAAAAAGACATGTTTGGAATGACATGAGGATGAGTAAATATAAAAACTTAATCCGAAATTTAATATTTTCACTACATTGAATTACATTGAATTATTTTGCAATGTGAAAGTAGGCACTTTTCTGTGAAGACAAGTAAATAATTACAAGAATATCAAAGTTATACCATAAACTGTAAAACTATTTACACTATAAACCAGTTTGTATGATTACAATAATAAATTAAAATAATATCAGACCAAAAGCCAATTCAGCAGGTTAAGATTATTTTGTACAGGTCAAATAAATTAACATTATTTTAAATCTTCGCAGGACAGGACATCAAATGAATGTGTGTAGTTTGAATAAATATTATATGTAGGACATACTACATTCTCCATGTTGAAACTGTCACATGACCAATCAGCATCACTTCCCAAGGCCTCACGGGATGGCACAGATTTCTAGGAATTTGCATTTAACATTCTATTCACTCACAATGTGTTATTATACTTTTTACTACTATATAGTAGAGAAGTAGTCATGTTTTGGCCCAGGAAGTATGTAAATGTATTTAGAATGTGAACTATACATATATATATATATATATATATATATATATATATATATATATATATATATATATATATATTCATTCATTCATTTTCTTTTCGGCTAAGTCCCTTTATTAATCTGGGGTCGCCACAGCGGAATGAACCGCTAACTTATCCAGCATATGTTTTACGCAGCGGATGCCCTTCCAGCTGCAACCCATCACTGGGAAACACCCATACACACTCATTCACACACATACACTACGGACAATTTAGCCTACCCAATTCACCTATAGCGCATGTCTTTGGACTTGTGGGGGAAACCGGAGCACCCGGAGGAAACCCACGCCAACACGGGGAGAACATGCAAACGCCACACAGAAACGCCAACTGACCCAGCCGAGGCTCGAACCCACGACCTTCTTGCTGTGAGGCGAACGTGCTACCCCCTGCGCCACCGTGCAGCCCATATATATATATATAAAACTGGCAAACACTGAAACAGAGTGGTTTTATGCCGTGGTCACGCTAGAGTTTGAGCTTGCGAAATTCTGTCCTACAGCGCTGTGAAAAGGGGCGGGACTAACCAAGATGATTAAACGTTTTAAAAAGCGAGCGATTGCTCCATATTTTAAATTTCTGTCCAGAGAGGTCATGTTTTGATCTTCTATTGGTCTCACGCAGTCAAGTGATACGATTTTGCAGGTCAGAGTTCACCATGCTTGAACTTTGCAACGCAGCGAACTGCGAAACTTGTCGCACGAGCTTGCGTTTCCGGTCTGACGTATTTGTGTGCGTATAAATAGAAGTCTATGGGGAGAAAAGTCCAGTGTGACCTTGGCTTTATACACAAGGACTCATCAAGATAACAAGGTAACAAGGAGGTGGAGTCAGTAACCAGGGCAACTAACAAGGGTAACCATGGGGATTAATGAGGGTGTGGCACAGAGAACACAGTGACTGAACATAAGGAGCAACAGACGGAGCGCAAGGGAACAAAACAGGACAAAAACAGGACTTTTTTCCTCTCTTTTTGTTTGCACAGACATTTAACTGTAGATGTACAGATCTTAGCTTGACGAAATCTTTAATCTGCGTGATTTTGTTTGTTTAACATATTTCAAAGTGCACACATTGCAGGTCAATCATTAATATAGGAAACCGATTTACTACATGACCCAGTGTAATCATTAACCATCTGTAGTTGTGAGATTCACCCCTTGGAAAACACACACACACAGGCTATAAATGTCATGTTTTATGACGTCTTCCTCCATCATATAGAATCTTCACAGGGGTATTGGGACATTTCAGTGACAATCCGTCTTTTGAATAAGACAAAGGTCTTGATTATCTAGAAATTCATGAGCAAGACCAGATCAAGTAGAAAGTGAAAGGTCACAGGGATTATGTTTCATGCCTTTCATGATGGAAAATAGGATACCTGTTGGAGTGGTCCCTATCTAGAAAAGATTTGCTTATTCCATTGAGTCTTATAGTGCTCAAATGAGCCACTGAAAGTAGCTTAAAGGCACAATATGTAATATTGTTTACATTAAACTATCAGAAAACCACTAGAACAGAGTTATATGTTTTGCTGAATTATGTACTAACTTTATTCCAGATGTTTCGAAGAATGTTCAATTAAGCAATTTTATCCAGTGACATGGACCTGTCATGTGTTGCCATGCTAATGGTTTTATAGAAAACAGGGAAACATCAAAGAGGCTTTAATATGTATTTTATTAGACTGCACAGAGCAGCATTATGACAGAACTTTAAAGTGTATTTAAAGAGTTTACACTTAGATATTGCTTGATGCTATTAGCAGGTTTGGCATGCTGTCCTGGGAGAGAACCCTGAGCTTGGAGATAATTGAGCCCAGGGCTCCCGCATGGTCATTTAGCAAGAAAAGCGGGTCAGAGATCAGGCAGGTCTCGAGAGCTCCCCCTGGTGGAAGGGGGGATTCTTTTAAAACGAAGATAAGGCAGTAGGGTGAAATCGGTCTATTTATTGTAGGCTTGGATCAATCTGATTAGATTATAGCTGATTACAGATGAGAGACCAGCCGCGATCAATCATATCATGTGCTCCTCTCGAAATTAGTTTATAAAACTTCACTTAGTATGATAAAACAGCGCTGCTGCTTCCCCCATGTTCAGCCCAGAAGAAGTGGAAGTTATCAGTAATTTAATTTAATTTAACAGCCTAATGCTGTAGAGTATGAGCATGTGAAATTATGTATGGCGCTGCGAAAAGGGGTGGGATTAAACAAGATGATTAAACGTTTTAAAAAGCGAGCGATTGCTCCATATTTTAAATTTCTGTCCAGAGAGGTCATGTTTTGATCTTTGATTGGTCTTACGCAGTCACGTGATGCGATTTTGCAGGTCAGAGTTCACCAAGCTTGAACTTTGCACCGCAGCAAACTGCGAAACCTGTCGTACGAGCTTGCGTTTCCGGTCTGACACATTTTTGCGTGCATATGAATGGAAGTCTATGGGGGGAAAATTCCAGTGTGACCGCGGCTTTACTCTGCTTCACACTACCTACCATTTTAAGTCTTTAATACTTTAGCTCATCCATGAACATGATTTCATCTCCCATGATTTCACACTCACCGCATCATCAAAATATGCGTTTGCTGTTTTTGTATGTGATGTGTTGTGAACATGCAGCCCCTAGTTCCTTTCTTATGCTGAACACAAAGGAACATATTTTGAAGAAGGCTGAAACACTGTAACCATTGACTTCCATAACATTTGTTTTTCCTACTATGGAAGTCAATGTTAACCAGGTTTATATCTTTGTTTGTGTTCAATAGAAGAAAGAAAAGTTTTGAACTTCTTGTTGCTGAAAAAATAGTGAGTAAATTTAAATTTTATGGTGAGCAAACTCACGGGCAGCACGGTGGCGCAGTGGGTAGCACAATCGCCTCACAGCAAGAAGGTCGCTGGTTCGAGCCCCGGCTTGGTCAGTTGGCATTTCTGTGTTAAGTTTGCATGTTCTCCCCGTGTTGGCGTGGGTTTCCTCCGGGTGCTCCGGTTTCCCCCACAAGTCCAAAAACATGTGGTATAGGTGAATTGGGTAAGCTAAATTGTCCGTAGTGTATGTGTGTGTGATGAACCAGCTCGTGGGCTCGAACCAGCGTGTGAATGAGTGTGTATGGGTGTTTCCCATTGATGGGTTGCAGCTGGAAGGGCATCTGCTGCGTAAAACATATGCTGGATAAGTTGGCGGTTCATTCCGCTGTGGCGACCTCAGATTAATATAAATTGACTAAGCCGAAAAGAAAATGTATGAATGAATGAAATGAATGAATGAATGAATGAATAAATGAGCAATCTCTTAAACAACAACCATTCAGCACAGTGTTGACTGTTTCTGCAAGTGAACTGTGCTAGCTTTTTAAAAAGTTGTCCCTTAAAATTAAATAAATGCACAAAGCAGGCCCCCGCATATGTTAATAAAATACATTTTGAGGGTTTAGCAAATGCCCTTATAACTGGTGCGTTAACTTAACATGAAGGTTATCTTCAAGGAAATGACATACTACATGCAAATACAGATAAGACACTTCCTTGCAAATAAAGAGATATTTCGAGGAAAATGTGTTTTGTACCATAGAAGCAGAAGTATGGATTCTGATCTCCCGCAAATCAACTTTGTGAAATCGTTCGTTGACTTTTGAATGTGTTTTTGTGTGATGGTTCACTTAGACATAGGGGTAAAATGATGTTCACTCACATTTGACAACTTCCTTTTTAAAACTTATAACACAATAAAACTACATACACACACATGGATAATTACAATTTTACATGGATAATTACAATTACAATATTGCATCCTTAAAGCTAGACAAATTCTGTAAATAAAAAGAGTTAAATAAAAAAATAAGAGAAATTTATATAAATTAAAACTGGGCGACACGGTGGCTCAGTGGTTAGCACTGTCGCCTCACAGCAAGAAGGTCGCTGGTTCAAGTCCTGGCTAGGTCAGTTGGCATTTCTGTGTGGAATAGTGGCATAGTGTATGTGTGTGAATGAGTGTGTATGGATGTTTCAAAAAACATACACTGGATAAGTTGGTGGTTCATTCCACTGTGGCGACCCCTGATGAATAAAGGGACTAAGCCGAAGGAAAATGAATGAATGAATGAATGACTGATAAAAATAAGTTAAAAACTCAAAATCACAACCCTTTTTTGATAGGTGCCAGTGGATGTACAGTAACAATGCATGTAACCACAGGTATATTATTGTACATGTAAAAGTATAGTAACAATGTTTTTTAGCACATTATTACGCACTTTTTTTTAACCTTCGGTAATTTTTGTGAGAGATAGCCTATAAGTCCAAGGCAATCATGATCATCTCAACCTAATAGTCCAGCTTTAATATGTTTTGTGCTACTATAATGACTTGTCAGCTGATATCCTTAGTATAAACAGCTTTTAGACCATTACAAGCTTTAATATCCTCAGGCTTGTAAACAGTGCTCATGCAGGTACTGTACTAAAGTACCCTACCTGCATAAAATTGAATGGCCTTATACAGTAACTAGACTACATCAATTATTCAGATGAGATATTGACTGTTTGAGAGGATAACACACACACACACTACAGCTTTTTCCTGGCTGTGGAGCTTTTCCACATTAATGCTAAAACAGGATGTAGCATATGGCAGACAATTTCTCCCACAATCTGACCTGATGACAAATTTACACCGCTGCTTTGTCTTTCTTACCATGTGATATATTATTCAAGTTCAAATCCATGCTTTCTCGTGACACAACATAACTGATAAACACAGTAACGTCCATCCAGCTCACCGCACCATTAGTGTATGCCTGACTGCTCCCACAAGGAAAATAAAAAGTACGCTATGGAGACTACATGTACCTGTCTCATTATTTACGTATTGTCACCTTGCTTACCTGGTCTTACTAGATTCGCTGGATTCCCTGAGGAGTGCATCAGACGCGTTTCTGAGATGAGAAGAAGAGTGACAACAGGAAACAGAGAAAGGGAGAATGAGAATGCAAATACAATGTGTTCTTATGGTGAGGTTATAAAGGAAAGAACAAGGACAGATTGAGCATTCTTATTCTTTTATGGAACATTGCATTGTTTGTTATAAATGAGATGTCAGTTGCTAACAGACACAAGGATTTTTTCTGTAGAATAAGTTTTTTCCTGATTTTTGTTTCATAAAATCATTGAATTTGCAGTGGACTTTCTCAAAATTTGTGTCACAGACAATATTTTTTATTACTTTTCTGACTTCAATCCACCCACATGAAAAAAATACTATAGTAATTTTGGAATCATACAAGTTTTTTAAATCATACATTTGGAATCATATAGTAAAGTACTTGAATTAATCTGTTGTGGTATTTCAACAGTTCCTACAGTAATACAACAACTATAGTGAAATAAACAAATTACTCAGTACTTTCTACAACTAGGGTGTATTATACAACAATACACCACAGTTTACTGCAGTAAAAATTAAAGTGTACTGTAAAGTTTTTATTGCGGTTCACTATAGTTAATACTATAGTATGCTGTAGTATTCATTATCCAAGAACTGTAAATACTATAATATATACAGTACAGTATAATACACTTTACTATATTGTGGCTCAAAAACACTAGTATTTACTCTAAACTACTATGGTCTTTTTCATGTAGGCATTTGGTAACTTGATTTATAAAAAGAGACCACTGATAATAACTTTTTAAAAAAAAATCAACAATAATTTCAAATGTACCACCAACAACAGAACATTTCTATAGTTATCTATACATGAATATAGTTATTAATCATTTTAGTATTGCTTTGCATTACATGCTTCTATTCAGAGCCTTCATCATGAATCTAAATATATGATGTAAACAAATTAAATACCATTATGCCATTGTTGCGTCCCAAATTTCATTGTTGTTACAAATGACCACAGTTCGAATCAGAACATAATCAGGCTTATATGTAGCCTGAACCCAACATTACAAAGTCACTATAGCACAGCTCACTTAAATATGTATGGCCATACTTTTTGTAATCTACCACAATCTGCTTAAAAACATGGCAAAGAGCTTTGCCTAATTGTAGTGCTTCCAGATTTTCTTCTGCTCTGTGAACAACACATGGTTTAATCAGCTGTGTTTTCAAAGCTTAACAGTTATGCAATGTGCTGGCATTATTCACTTTCAAACCCACATACATTAAAGAAAGAAGTCAATCTTAAATCTCAGAAGGCACCTTGTAAGCATAATGACCTACAGGCGCTGTAAACAATATGTATTTTTTAGCAAGCACTACTGCTGTCTTGGAATAATTGTGTTGGTGTTTTTCATCATGAATCATACATGAGCTTCACCTGCGGTAAACAGGTGAGTAATTACTGGAGACTATTTAATAACATCTTACTCTGTGATGATGTCCACACACAAGACAAAGACAGAGCTCTGAGAACTGGTTGTTTGACATTTATAAGTAATGCTCTGGAACAAGTTGTCTATGGTGTTCGGGGTAGTGTTCGAGGTAAACACCCACTTGTGCATTCAGTCACAACAGATGTTTTCTGAATCTGCCTACTCAAAGTGAGTTTGACATATGTTATGTTAAGTTAGGGGAGCAGGTTCTTTTTAAAGAAATGGATAAAGGCTGTTCTTCTGAGCATTCGATTCCTCAAACCTTGAGTTTCTATCAAAATAGTAAACAGGACAACTGTTTTTGTTTGTTTGTCAACCAAGTCAGTATACTGATCTCTTAAGGATCTTGTGACACTAAAGACTGGAGAAAATAAATTTTATATATATATATATATTTGAGAACAGATCACGTTTCGGGAACCAAAAATAGTTCTTCCATAGCATCTGTGCAAAAACTTCTTTTGAAATATTAATTCAATTCAATTTATTCATTAACTCATTCATTTTCCTTTGGCTTAGTTCCTTTATTTATCAGGGGTTGCCACAGCGGAATGAACAGCCAACTTATCCAGCGTGTGTTTTACGCAGTGGATGCCCTTCCAGCCACAACCCAGCACTGGGAAACACCTATACACTCTTGCATTCATACACATACACTACTATTTAGTTTATTCAATTCACTTATAGCGCATGTCTTTGGACTGTGGGAGAAACCGGAGCACCCAAAGGAAGCCCACGCGAACATAGGGAGAACCTGCAAACTCCACACAGAAATGCCAACTGACCCAGCCGGGACTAGTGGGTCCTTCTTATTGTGAGGCGACAGTGCTAACCACTGAGCCGCCGTGCCGCCCTCAATTTAGTTAAATTTAATTAAATTTAATTATAGCTGTAGTGACTTGTTTAAAGTCTTACTAACCCTAAACCTTTAAACAGTATACACTCTTTGTAAAAATGGTTTCAAATAGGGCTATTTGGCTTGTAACAATATCAGAACAGTTATATTTTAGAACATTATAATGTTCCATAAACAACCATGCTTTGAAAGTGCTATAAAGGGCCTTAATTATAATAATATGATCATAAATATTAGTATTAATATTGGTACATTAAAAAAATGTGGGTTGCATTAACCCAATGTTGTGTAAAATGGACAAACCCAACCATTGTTTTTAAAAGTGTAATTTAATTTTAATTGAAAAAAATTCACCTGCCAATGGGTTTGTCCATATTTGACCTAACCTTGGGTTAAAACAATGCATACTTTTTTGGAGTGTAATAAGAATATTTAATTTATTAATATTATAATTACTGTAATAAATTTTATATATTTTAAAAATATATTTTATTATTATTATATGTCTGGTCTTACATCTCACAGGTTTGATTAAGGTTTAAAAAAACATTATAAATACCCAACAGCATGTACCAAATAGGTCATTTTAGTATTTTTTTTTTTTTTACTGATGTGAACTTACATTAGAATTACAGTATTCCTACAACAGTTACAGTGTATCTCTTCAATTTTGTTAAGTACAAACTATTATGTTTGTGAAGGCCAAAGTAGCAAAACCAGACATTATGCAATTCAGTTAAAAAAACAAGTGAAGTCATGAAGTATCTGTTATACGTTTTGTGACTTTTTAAATAACCCAAGCATAAACCCAAGTAATACCTGGGGGGGGGGGGGGATATCTCTGTTACTTACCCAATTAAAGAAGAGGTATCCTCAACTGAACAGCTGGTCATTGCTCTGTTAAACTAAAAATAGAAATAAAGAAAATCTGTTGAGAAGTTACATTTTGGAAAGTTAAAAGGTATAGAGATTTAAAAAAAATTGAATTCACCCTTTGAGAGAGTGCTGACATTCTGTGTAGTTGGCAATGCTTGAGGTCTAGAAAAACAGTAAGGAGCTGCAGGTGTTGTCCGTTACAAATTTGAAAAACAAAAAAGGCAGGAAATAAAGATCCTTAAACTCAAATAGCGAACCATTTGAGCATAAAAAGCCATTCAAAAGGTCTGGCATTCAGATTCAAAGATGATCAAATAGCCTACTTCAGTAGGAATGATACGATCACAAGTGGTGAGAAAACAATAAACACAAGAGTGTGCAAAAATTGGGAAACCACAGAGAAACACAAATAAGAAAGTCCTGTGCGGTTTACTTTCTCTTTGAAACAAAATAAACACGAGAACGTCCTCGAGGATGCGCAAACGCAAAATGAGCTGTGGTGTCCACACAACTTCCTGCTCACATTCAGGTCAGGGATGGACCTGACCCTAATAGAGCCTTTCTGTTAAGGGCCACTGCACACTTTTAAGTTTCATTAGTCTGCTTGTCATAAATTTTCACTCCCGCTATAGAGACAGGACACGTCCCTGATTACTGTTCAATCAAGCTTTACTAATCCTGATTGTCTCTAGTCTGTTTATTAGTGATGTTTGCTAAGGAAAGCATTCAAGTGCAATTGGTCCATTTGAACAATCCCCCTAACCCAGTGTTTCTCAACAGGGGGTCGGGGGGCCAGTTGGGGCCTTTGGCAAACCTTTTTTAGTTCAGTGCCACAAAGAGGTCTTACATCACATTAGCTACAACATATTTCAACATTCGGTTTCTGACAAAAGATGAAAATCTTCTAAAGACCTTTACTGTTTTTAAAGGTATAGTTTACCCAAGAATTAAAATGTACTTACCATTTACTCACCCAAGAGTGGTTCCAAACCTTTTTGTGAGTTTCTGTTGTTTTCTTAAACCAAAAATAAGTTATTGTGAAGAATGTAGGTAACTAGTGATTGAAATCTATAATAGGCTAAATGAATAAATAAATAAATAAATAAATTAATTAATTAATTTTCTATGGAAGTCAATGGCTAACAGTTATAAACAAAACTAAAAGTCTTTTGTGTGGAACAGAAGAAAGAAAAAACATAGCCCCATAATGACAGATTATTATTATTATTATTATTGTTATTATTCCAGCATTCCAGTTTATTTCAAATGTTTAACAACAAATTAAAACAGCTCATTTATATCACTTCGTGTTCTACCGGAAGAGGGCAGACAAGAGCCGTAAAAATCCCAAAATCTCCATGTTCAAATATTCCAGACAAAAATAAGAACAATATACCTCAGAAATGGTTTTTGTCAACAATGCACTAATTCTGTAACCAAATTGTTTTGACAGTGGTTGCAATTAACTTTCAAACCCGCAGTGCCTCAAACTGGCCGTAAGAGAGCAGAAGAGAGCTGCAAATAGCCAAAACTCGTCGTTCAGAAACTGTTTCTATAACTGTACACTAAAATAAACATATCTTACTACAGCTTTCAGAAAACTGGTTTTATCACCAAAATACTGTGTGTGTGTGTGTGTGTGTGTGTGTGTGTGTGTGTGTGTGTGTGTGAGTATTTATGTGAGGAGTGGGTTTGGAATTTCAGGAATCTTGGATCTTCCCAGCAGACCCGCCCTGATGAGTGACAGTCTGGCCAAGAATCTGTGCTGCTCTCTCACACATCAGGAGGTTAGTTTGTTGTGTGCTACAACAATACAGAGAGGCGTACTGTACATGCTGAGGGGCTCGGGGCCTTTCATACAGTCCAGAGAGAGATTTCTGTTCCCGTCCTGTTTTTTTCCCAGGGTCTTTTGAAGTAGGAAAATCATATAAGACCACGGGGGATTTAGCAGAGTTAATTTTTTCATTATTGTATTATTTAGTTGATTTTTTTACTGGCACATGTAAACATTTTTACACACAATTTACATTCTCTTCCAAACAAGATGTAAATGTTTTTAATAAAATCTGTATCATAAAATGTAACTTATTTTAGTTTATTGTTTTTGTTGTAGACGTTATTGCATAATCTTTGTTAAATGTAATACAACCTGCTTGGGTTCTGTGTTTCTTACAGTTATGGTTACTATAGCTTTACTGCGGTATTCATACTGCAATATTTTTATAGACAAATCATGATTTGAACCAAAAAAAAGAACATGGTTACTACAGTGTTATCATAGTATTACTACAATATTACTATAGTAAAACCATTGTCTTAAAATGGTTTCATGTTTTTTTTAAACACACCAAACAACAACAACAAATTTACTACAGTTTATTGCTCATAAAAAACATGGATCATTTTCATTAGGATTTACTCACCCTTTACTTGTTCCAAAGATGTTTGACTTTTTTTTTCTGTTGAACACCAAATCAGATATTTTAAAGAAAGCTGAAAACCTGTAACCATTGACTTCCATAGTAGGAAAAACAAATGCTATGGAAGCCAATGGTTACAGGTTTTCAGCTTTCTTTAAAATATCTGATTTGGTGTTCAACAGAATAAGGGAACACATAAAGGTTTGACTGTGAGAGTAAACTGTGAGCGATTTTTCAGTTTTTTGTGAACTATCCCCTTATGATTATTGGGACCCCCTGAGTTTGCAGAGGCCCCCAGGTTGAGAACTGACTAAATGATAAAATTCATGAGAATATTTTCTGTACATTAATGACAATGCTGTTTAATAGTTCACATTTTTTACATTTGAAGATGAAGATGAATAAGAAAAAGAAAACAGACATCATGGGATTAACTGTGGAGTTTATTTCTTTTCTTTTTTGTTTTGTTTTGTGTGTGTGCGTGCATACGTGTGTGTGTGTGTGTGTGTGTGTGTGTGTGTGTGTGTGTGTGTGTG
>CAIGQV010018273.1:388963-402625 GCA_903798115.1 Danio jaintianensis | reverse complement strand
TGTGTGTGTGTGTGTGTGTGTGTGTGTGTGTGTGTGTGTGTGTGTGTATGGAGAGGTAGAGGCAGGATTCATTTTGAACCTTTAAAAAAAACACACTAATGACTAATAATAGTGCTATTGTTCCATTACACAACATTTAAGCACCGGACACACAAAGAGTTCACTTCAACATACAGTGCAAATCATCACAGTGTTCTTTAAAGGGTGATTGTCAGAACAGTAATATACAAGGTATTGCATAAGGAAGGGCAAATGTTTTCTACAATATTACAGGCTCATATGGTTTGATCCATAACACTGTTCTGTGTTTCAGAAAGGAATGAAAAACAAAAATCCTGGAAACATAAATGTGTCGATACAATGTAACATTTCAGGTGTACAGAATGGTGCAGTCAGTTTCAGCAGAGCATCTTTGTACATTTTCAAGGCGCTTGTGTTTGGAATAATGTTGAATATGATTTTTTTTGTTTAAATGTACAGGAGTGAAAGCAGCTTATGAACACATTAATATGAATAGTACAAAAAAATCTGCTTGTCCATTAAGTAAAAAAAATCTGTTGGCCATAACTGTATGTTTTGATACATAAAAAAATCCCTCATACATACTTCCCTTGCTATTGTATAATTTGTCTTCAGATCTGTCAGTCCTTCACATTCCGGAGAGTCAAATAATAATTTTTGCTTTGTAAAAAAGGTTGCTCATGTCAGTGGAATGATGTTTCACAAGACAAACGCATTTGACACACACTGTGTTTTAAGAAAATATACAGTGATATACAGTATCTAATAGGGTTGCACACATAAAATATTACTTGTACAAAAATCTAGCAAAAATATATCATCATGGGGAAAAAGGCATTGGGAGTGGACTTGTGGTTACATGAAATAGTGGCAAGGAGTTCATAACCGAGATCTTTCCACTTTTCATTATACCTCCTTTCCAGTTTGCAGTATGGTTTTCACATTGAGAAACTGGAGATGATGGCATCCTGACTGCTGGAGCGCTTGTAGCCAGAGGAAGAGCTGAAATAGGTCTCGCCATCAGTGCTGATGTCATCATCATCATCGTCATCGTCATCCGCATTCAGGACTTGTGCAGAGTTATTCTTACGCCTTGTGGGTAAACAGAAATGGGCACTTTTAGTCCTGAGTCTAACTTGCAATTTTAAATAGCAAATTATATTATTTTGCCCGTAGTATAAATCATACCAAAACTTCCTCAGCTGAATTAAAATTAGTATAATTAATAAAACATCACTGAATGTGCTTGCATGCCTTTTTTATTACTTATTAGCTGCATTGGTTTTGTCTGATGTAAAAATGTTAAAAGCTGTTTCAATAAAAAATGAGGGTTGTCGAGCCTTTAAGACTTGTTAAACTGCAGCAATGGAGGCAGGGTGATCACACACACACTAACACAGAAGCTAGTTACAGTAACTCATTCATTCATTCATTTTCCTTCGGCTTAGTCCCTTTATTCATCAGGGGTCACCACAGCGGAATAAACCGCCAACTTATCCAGCATATGTTTTACACAATGGATGCCCTTCCAGCTGCAACCCAGTTCTGGGAAACATCCATACACACTCATTCACACACATACACTACGGCCAATTTAGTTTATTCAATTCACCTGTACCGCATGTCTTTGTACTGTGGGGGAAACTGGAGCACCTGACCCAAAATAACATAAATGTTAACTAACAATTTATTTCAATTCCTATTTCAATTATTTCTTATTCATTTTCTTTCGATTTCTAATTAAACATAAAAAATAATAATAATTTGGAAGGAGGGGGCCAAAATCATCCATACTTAAATTCTTCATGTCATCCCGATTCAAGCAATTCCATCAAAAAAGCTGATTCATTTAGGAATCAAGCAAAGTGACTCTTTATGAATGAATCATTAAATAACTGACTCAAATGATTTGTTCAAAAAAGGATTCATTCTTGAAAAACACGAGCCGTGTTTTTATAATATGCCCATGTTGTGCTCCTTTTTTATTTGGAAATATTTTTATTGACCCAAAATGATAATATTATGGTGTCTAATGTATAACTTGCTCAATGATAACTTCTTATTCTCTTAATTATTGTGTAAAATCATTTAATTAGCAAAATCACACTTACATGTAGATAACAGGGAAAACAGCATTCGTTATGGTTGATTATAAAATATTGCACTCCCCCTACTTGGACAGACGGATGAAGACGACAGCTTGATTTTTATTAGCAAATACAGTAAGATGTCAGTCCATCAGTGGTAATGAATTGCTACAGATGACCTGAAGCTACTGAACCCAGATCAGCAGTAATGTATTTCTCGGAGCACCGTGTAAATCATTACCTCATCTCAGTGCGCAGTGTTTTGAGCTGACTCTGGAGCTGTTCGTTGGCCTCCTGCTGCTCCTCCAGTTCTCTCTGCAGTTTCTTCTTGCTGTGCTCCAGTCGGTCGATCTCCTCCTCCGCCTCATCCATCTGCCTCTTCAGAGCCTTCAGACGCAGGTTCAGCTACAGACACACACACACACACACACACACACACACACACACACACACACATATACAGCACCGCATCAGAGACCGACAGCAATGACTACATATTTATCACAATTCAGCAGAACCACTGTTGCACACTATTGCAACATACATAAAGTACTTTTTTTTCAACCTGTACGCACACACACAGGTTTTATATATATATATCTTACTTTTATCTTACTATATTAAGATCTTTTTACACTGTCCTCTCAGTAGAGGGATGTTTGCTGACCTGATCTTTCTGATCCTGCTGTGAATGATGATTTTCATCCACTTGCATCATTATCGCTTTATTTAGGATTTTTACTACATGCCAAAAATGTATTTCATCAGAAGTAAAAACAGTTAGATTGGTAAATTTCTGCACAATTTGAATTTAACATAAACACTTCCCATTTGAATACATTTGAATACATTTGAAAATGTCATTTATTCCGGTGATTCAAAGCTAAACGTTTGACATTATTACTCATAACAGCGTTCCTATTATTATCAAAGCTAGAAAAAGCATTTACTACCTTTTTGATTTTATATGTTCTGTTGAACACAAAAAAATATATTTTCAGAAATGTTTGAAACCTGTAACCATTGACTTCCATAGTAGGAAAAACAAATAGTATGGAAGTCAATGTTTACAGGTTTCCTACATATTTCATCTTTAAATCTTCAGAATTTTCAGTTTTGGGTGTACTATCCCCTAAATATTTTTAAACGTGTTTTTTGATCTACGCAAGAAATCTTTTTTTCAACATTACTGTCAATACACATGTAAGAGATGTTTAAAAATACAGTACATATGACAATTTTGAGGTGTTTTCCTCTAAGTGCTAACCTGATCTTTCTGATCCTGCAGTGAATGATGCTCTTCGTCCACTTGCATCATCATTTCTTTCACCTTCCGCTCGAGCCGTCGATTTGCCAGCTGCAGATTAGCTCGATCCCTGTTGAAAGGTCATCTTTAAATTTAACTACTTTTATTTTCTTTACTTAATTCCAAAGATTTTGTACAAATCCAATGACGTGATGTCAAGGACACACTAAATGCATTAGCTGGTTTACCTCTCTTCTCCCTCTAGTCTTTCCTCCAGTTCCTGGATGCGGGTCTCCAGCTGGGACACCAGTCCATCTTTACTGGGCTTGTGAGATCCTTCCAGATAAGCAATCCTGCTCTTCAGATCCTTATTCTATGCACAAAAAGAAATGTGTCATTGTATATAAAGAAGGTTAATGCTCTACTGTATAATAGTGCAATACAGAAGCCACGTTTTCAAAACTGTTCATACAGTGTGCTTTACCAACATTATTCCTAAATCAGTTAAGCTCATCTCCAAAACTCACTTAGACCAACACAACAGCTCATATGTCTTAAAATAAGCTTGTTTTACCACTGACAACAATTCTCATTCAGAAAACATACATTTCATTCATAGCGCACCAAACTAAAAAAAACTTACAACAGGGGCCAATCCAGAAATCAACAACTTCTTTTTAAATTTTCACATACACCAGTGTGTAATTTTACATCACCTTTTCACTGATTATAATGTGCTGAAGAATGTGTGATAAGAATTAAAAAAAATAAATTGCTGCAGTTTATTGCAAACATAGTAAAATCTTCAGTTTTTCTCAATCACTTTGCCAAATATTTCAAAACATTTGCTAAAATGCAAATTAGAGAGACAAGCTTTGGACTGTACAACAAAATAATTCTTGTCATGTAATCCACTTCAAAATGTGGGTACATGTAATAATTTAGACTGTAATCATTTGTATTGTATGTATAATACATACATTCACCAGCCACTTTATTAGATACACCTGTCCAACTGCTCGTTAATGCAAATTTCTAATCAGCCAATCACATGGCAGCAACTCAATGCATTTAGGCATGTAGACACGGTCAAGAGGATCTGCTGCAGTTCAAACCTAGCATCAGAATGGAGAAGAAAGGTGATTTAACTGACTTTAAACGTGGCATAGTTGTTGGTGCCAGACGGGCTGGTCTGAGTATTTCAGAAACTGCTGATCTACTGGGATTTTTTACGCACAACCATCTCTAGGGTTTACAGAGCATGGTCCCAAAAAGAGAAAATATCCAGTGAGCGGCAGTTCTGTGGGCGCAAATGCCTTGTTGATGCCAGAGGTCAGAGGAGAATGGCCAGACTGGTTCGAGCTGATAGAAAGGCAACAGTAACTCAAATAACCACTCGTTACAACAGAGGTATGCAGAAAAGCATCTCTGAAGGCACAACACGTCCAACCTTGAGGCGGATGGGCTACAGCAGCAGAAGACCACACCGGATGCCACTCCTGTCAGCTAAGAACAGGAAACTGAGGCTACAATTCGCACTGGCTCACCAAAATTGGACAATAGAAGATTGGAAAAACGTTGCCTGGTCTGATGAGTCTCGATTTCTGCTGCGCCATTCGGATGGTAGGGTCAGAATTTGGCGAAAACACTATGAAAGCATGGATCCATCCTGCCTTGTATCAACGGTTCAGGCTGGTGGTGCTGGTGTAATGGTCTGGGGGATATTTTCTTGGCACACTTTGGGCCTATTAGTACCAATTGAGCATCGTGTCAATGCCACAGCCTACCTGAGTATTGTTGCTGACCAAGTCTATCCCTTTATGACCACAGTGTACCCATTTTCTGATGGCTACTTCCAGCAGGATAATGCGCCATTTAATAAAGTGCGAATCATCTCAGAGTGGTTTCTTGAACATGACAATGAGTTCACTGTACTCAAATGGCCTCCACAGTCACCAGATCTCAATCCAATAGAGCACCTTTGGGATGTGGTGGAACGGGAGATTCGCATCATGGACGTGCAGCCAACAAATCTGCAGCAACTGAGTGATTGTATCATGTCAATATGGACCAAAATCTCTGAAAAATATTTCCAGTACCTTGTTCAATCTATGCCATGAAGGATTAAGGCAGTTCTGAAGGCAAAAGGGGGTCCAACCCGGTAGTAGTAAGGTGTACCTAATAAAGTGGCCGGTGAGTGTACATAGTTGACATATCAAAGAACGCTGATCTCAACTGTTTGTGAAATAATGCACATTTGGCTCACAATGACAGCCCATGGTTTAGGGTCAATAAAAAACTTTCATAGTTTTGAGTTGAATACGATCAGCATGGCATGATTTTGTAATTTTCTGGTAAGATTTTCTGTTTCAAAATAAATGCATGAAATTTACCATCGGTCTGTTTTTAAACTGTTAACAGTTTTGAAATGAGTGTGTTACCATGCAAAAAGGTGCTGAAAATGCATTTTTTTTTGCTGCTTGTAGAGTATGAATGACAACAGTGTTTGGAAATTTTGAAAAATGTGTAAATTGCATGCATTTAGTGTGAAAGCAACGGAAAATGATTCACAGTTTGCTCCGCATAGACTTCTGTTTGGCTGATTGTGTGAAAGTATTAAAAAAAATATGGTTTCAGTACTCCACAATGCTTATTGGTGGTTGAAAAAAACCCTGTAAACTAAACTAAATACTATACTATGGCTTTTTATACTTTTTTTGTTCATCCATGCAGTGGCTTTGACACAATCTACATTGTGAAAAGTGCTATAGAAATAAAGTGAAGTGAAGTGTAGTGTGGCCAAGTATGGTGTCCCATACTTGGAATTTGTGCTCTGCATTTAACCCATCCAAGTGCACACACACAGTTAGTGAACACACACATACCGTGAACACACACCCGGAGCAGTGGGCAGCCATGCTGCGGCGCCCGGGGAGCAGTTGGGGGGGAACGGTGCCTTGCTCAAGGGACTCACCTCAGTCGTGGTATTGAGGGTGGTGGAGAGTGCTGGTCATTCACTCCCCCCACCCCCAATTCCCGCTGGTACCGAGTATCGAACCAGCAACCTTCGGATCACGAGTCCAACACTCTAACCACCAGGCCACGACTGCCCCAGAAAGATGACTTGATTAAAGTGTTTTGCTGGTTGGAGAGGTGTAGATGATGGCTGTTGAAGGCATCGATCAGTCAGGAGGGTTTGTTTTTACCTGTCTCTCCAGGGAGATCTTGTCACACTCCACATCCTGTCTGCTGGCTCTCTCCTGCATCAGCTCATTCCTCATCTGCTCCAACTGTCACACAAACACACACAAACATTAATAGCAAAACACCCTAACGCAACACAACAACAAAACACTTCCACCTCAACTGTCTGGACTACAACTTTTGATGCAAACATTTGAAAATGTAAAATCATTTTATCTTGTAAAATTGATTTCATTTTTAGAACTTCTGTGTTTTTATGAAGGCAAATTTAAGACATTTAGATGTTTTTTAAGACCAAGTAAAGAAAATTGAATGAATAATCTCAAGGGAACAATACATCAGTATGTTCTCTTAATGTACAAGAAGCATGCAATAAGTCAAGACTGAAATTGCTAATTTGTGCCAGTTTTAATTCCTTTTTTTATTAATTTTTATAAAAGATGGCTGCTCCGAATCACAAAAAGTCTTGTTTTCCAGAGTAAATACAGATTAGATTTAAATTATTAAATCAATACACATTTACTTGGAAAGCAGCATAACATATGTGGTCCTGTATTCTGTAAAAGTGATCCAAATGAAGCAGGCTTATGATTATACATACTCCACTGATACAAATACCCCAATAATTACACATATCCTACTAACAGATATATTTTCTTTTTATAAGTGTAAGTTTTGATCAGTTTTACTGAAAACAAGACTTGAGACGCAAATAAAAAATAAAAAAAATCAACCAAATGTATCTTGATTTAAAATGATCTACATTTTAATTGTATTAATTAACACTGGAATTATTTTCAACTATTTGGTGATAATTTAACCATAACATTACTGTTCAAAAGTTTAGAGTTAGTAAATATTTTTGAACAAGTCTCCTATGCTCACAGAGACTTTTTTTTTATCAAATAAAATGTAATATTACAATTTGAATTTGAAATAATTCTCTATTTTAATACACTTAAAAAGGTAATTTATTTATGTGCTGGCAAAGCAATTACTCCAGTCTTCAGTGTTACATGGCCTTTCAGAAATAAGAGGTTATGCTGCTCAAGTAATATTTCTTTGAAACTGAAATCTTTTGTAGCATTAGAAATAAATGTGCTGTCAGTCTTAGTCAGTTTAATGTCTTCTTATTGGAAAAAAAAACATTGCAGTTGATGTATAATAATATTTGTAGGAATAACATCAGTGTGGAAATATTTACTCTTTTTCTTCTCCCCATCACCACAACCTGAATGTTCACATTTTTTCTCTAATTTCTCCAAAACATCAACAAAGCAGCTGCTGGAAAAATCTCCAATCCAACAATATTTCCTCATAGACATCAGTCTTCCAAAGCACAAAATGCTCAAAAGCTGTTGAAAAGACAGGAAAAACTTGCCTTCAGACAGTGGACTAGAAGACAGATAGGAAAGAAGAGATCAAAATTGAAAAGGAGAAAAAGAAAGCGATCGATGGAGAGAAGATGGCTCTTTTTGTCCGCTGCCAGGCGTTAAGAGTGGATGATATTTTATGCCAATTAGCGTGTGACAGTGGGGCTCAGGGATGAGCGATGGGCCGCGTGTGCCGCACTACCCTGCAGGGTGCTGCGTCAGCAGAGCAGAAAACACACTGAAACTAATCAAAGCACGAGAGCCATACAGGCACACACACACACACACGCCCACGCACATGCACACATGCACACACAGTGAGCATGTGAGCAAAGAGCGAGAGATTACTCTCATTTAGACAGCCGCTCATGCACCTGCTGCCATGGCCGCAGGTGTGCCCATCCCAGCATCACCCCCACTCCTGAACGCCAACCGTCTCCACAGAGCCCTCTACCGTTCCTGCTCACCTCGGCCTGAGCGTAACACTATTTTGTCATATCCTCCATTTCCAGACAATTAAAAAAAGCTCACACGCTCCTCTCTTTCATAATCTATTAATCACTTCTTCAGCCTTGATCTAGATTCGTTGCTTTTTAAAGGGTCCAAATGTGGTGCGACAGGTGCAATCGGACAGATGAGCCAGATTAGCTTTTGGAAACAATAAGCAAGAGGACAAATTTGGGCTACTCGAAGAAAGTTTCAAAAGGTTAGAGTTCAGAAAGTCATGGGTTCAGCAAATGATGCATGATCCTAAAATTAACTGGCTTAATAAAAAAAAAAAACACAAAAACAAAAAAAAGAAAACCTTTCCAAGTGAACATTAAAAGCAAGGAACCATTTCTTATTTGGTTCTACGGACACACACTGAAAAGAAAAGATTTCATTATGTATATTTAGTATTTTGTATAAAACCAAACATCCAAAACAATGCTGCACTGGTATGTGTACACAAAAAACTTAACAGACCACTTTTGTTAGGCTTGGGTTTAAGTAAAATGTTAATATTTGTTTTATTATATAAATGTCTGCTGAAATTACTTCCTAATTTAAAAAACTACTCTCAATTAGAACTTTTTTCTCCTCTTCTTTTTGTTATTTTATGCATAAAGATTAACAATTATATTTTCAATTTAAAAGAAATCAGCTGTTAACAGAATAAAACAAATGTTTAAAAAATATTTTAACACACATTTTCAAGTGGTCTTTCATTTTTTTTCTAAAGCTGCATAACAGCATTTGTATCAGCCATTTATCAGAGAACTCATGAAGAGCTTTTAAAATGCGTCAAAGACTCAAAAAGCACAAGGCATTTCTCTCTCACACACAAAAAAGAAAGATCTGCTGGATGGTGACGTGTTTCCTATGCCTGTAATGAACTGTAATCACGACAATGACAAGAAAAGACAGTATGCTTGAGCCTTTTGTCTTTTTTTAGGGTTGGATGTTGTGACATCATGTTCTTTAAATGTCTTTGGTCCATGCTGTGCTCATATTGTGTGTTTCTATAGAAAATCCTATCTCTGCTCCTTTAAAAGTAAAGACAGGTGTTCCTCAAGGTTCAGTTTTGGGGCCAATTTTATTCTCTATTTATATAAATGAACTTGGTAAAGCTGTTGAGTCGGCAAATGTACACTTTTATGCAGACGACACAATTATTTACACTATGGTTTCATCCATAAAAGTTACAATAGGTTCTTTACAAAATGTTTTTAATTCATTCCAAATGTCTCTCGACTGCTTAAAATTAGTATTGAATGCAAAAAAAACCTAAATACATGATCTTTACCCAATCCAGATTATCAATACATGATTTTAAAATTAAAACGTTAAATGGCACACAGATTGAAAAAGTTGCATCTTATAAATATTTAGGTGTCTGGCTTGATGATAAATTGACTTATATTTTTTATATTGATAGCCTTTTAAAAAAACCAATAGACCAATATTAGTTTTTTTTTTTTGTGTTTCTCCTTTGCAGCTTGAAAATGTTTAGTTGAGAGTACACTTCTATCAGTATTGGATTACGGTGATATACTTTATATGCACGCACCTCTGATTGTTTAAAAAAAAATTGGATATTGTTAATCATAGTGCCTTAAGATTTGTCACTGGTTCAAGTGCACGCACACATCACTGTAATTTATATAAAGTGACAGAATGGATCTCATTACAGTCATGGAGAAAACAACATATCTTAGTTTTTATTTTTTAAAGCTTTAGTTGGTAAATTACCACAGTATATATCTAGTTTGTTGGAGTACTTACAATACCAGATCAGCAGATATACTCTTACTTAAGATGCCATTTTGTCACACAGAGTTAGGTCGATCTGCATTTTCTAAGTATGCTCCATACGTATGGAATGAGCTTTAAGATATACTACTTTTGAAATCTGTACCATCTATCGCCATATTTAAAAATATTTTAAAGACTGTCAATTTAGAACAGTGCACATGTTTTAACAATTGATTATGGTTTATACTATTTTTGTGTGTGTCTATGTGTTGTTATTTTTTGTAACTCTGTCCTATGCTGCCTGTCTTGACCAGGACTCCCTGGTAGAAGAGATATTGTATCTCAATGGGACATTCCTGGTTAAATAATTAAATAAATAAATATTCTAGTTAAACCACACCAGAGTTAAGTTGTAGGCAAAACAACACCAAATTTGTCAGTCCTCTTGTCTCCTGCGCAGCTAAGTTTTTAACAAAGAGTTTGTTTTAATCAAACCAATCCTGAGCACACCCAAAACACTGACACCGCAGAAACCACACCTCATTTCTCAAGCAGCATATATCATTTTAGCCTCAGACTCCAAAATGTTCCCTCTACCAGTTTTGTTAGTCAGAAGGGAAGGTTCTCTCCAACCTCTTGCTTCAAATCTCTGCTTGGGCCAAAATGCTTTTAGAGTGAGCTCTGCCACTGGCCGACCTGAGATGCCTGGCCGCTTTCATATTCTGGCCGAAGTGGAGCTTTTGCAAAGATCGCTTAATTGATGCCTGAAATTTGGACAGGCACTCTCTCAGCAGGAGGCAGGCTGCCAAACAGAGCGATTACGCAAGCTCTCACACAATGCTCTCCCGCTCCATCTTTCTCTCGCTCTGGTGTGACGAACTCTCTTAAAAGACGAACACAACAATGGATCAAGCATTCAAGCTAAATAGCTGTAGCATCTTAAAAACAGTAGCGTCTACATTCTGAGGCGTGCAGACATGAATCCAAACTTACAATCATCCATTTCTTCAGTAAGTTTTACAGGATCAAGTTTTACACATCACTTTTTTGGAAATAGGTTCTTTTTATGTGTCATCTGAGAGTTAAACAGTGGAGTTTTACGATTTTTTAATCCATTTAGCTGAACTCTCGGGCTGGTGGGAGCACTTTTAGCTTAGCTTAGAATAAATCACTAAATTTGATTAGACGTCTCGCTAAATAAAAAAAAAATAAAAAAAGAGAGTTTAGCTATTTTCCTATTTAAAGCTTGACTCGTCTGTAGTTACATCGTGTACTAAGACTGACAGAAAATTAAAAGTTGCTATTTTTTAAATAAATATGGCTAGAAACTATACTCTCATTCAGGCATAATAATCAAGGAACTTTGCTGTCTAACCATTGCCGCAGCAGGTACAATGATATTAAGAAGTGCCCAAAATAGTCCCCAGCTAGGTAACAATGATGCATAATATCATTGTGCCTGGGGAATTATCTGAACTCTTATTAGATTTTTTTGAGTGAGATGCTAATGGTCTAATCTGATTCAATGATTTATGCTAAGCTAAGCTAAAGTGTTCCTGCTAGATTCGGAGATCGGCTGAATGCATTAAAAAATGATAAAACTCAACAGTTTAACTCTAGGGAACTTGTAAAATGAGCCTATTTCCAAAAAACGTGGAGTGTTCCTTAAAGATAGATGCAGCAAAAAGGTATGTAGTCTGTATAATGCAGTCATTGGGTCTTTAATGCCATTTTCTGTGCATAGTAAAAAAAAAAAGTCAATCGCTTGGAGGCATCTCAAAAACGAAAAAACTGTTAATCTGTTTATTTTTATTCTTACATAAGGCATTATGTAAGTAATTTTAGTTTTTTAGTTTTAATTGTGCATTTATTAAGTCTCTTCTCTCTCTAACCCTATAGACCATTTTGAGGGATGTAAACAAAAACAATGGTCCCTACGTATTTCCTGTTGTACATTTTTAATTTCTATAGCTTCCGAGAATCAAAAAAGAGCCACATTCATTCATTCATTTTCTTTTCGGCTTAGTCCCTTTATTAATCAGGGGTCGCCACAGCGGAATGAACCGCCAACTTATCCAGCATATGTTTTTTACGCAGCGGATGCCCTTCCAGCCGCAACCCATCAATGGGAAACATCCACACACACTCAATCACACACATACATACACTACGGACAATTTAGCCTACCCAATTCACCTATAGCGCATGTCTTTGGACCTGTGGGGGAAACCGGAGCACCCGGAGGAAACCCACGCGAACACGGAGAGAACATGCAAACTCCACACAGAAACGCCAACTGACCCAGCCAAGGCTCGAACCAGCGACCTTCTTGCTGTGAGGCGATTGTGCTACCCACTGCGCCACCGCGTCGCCCAAAAGAGCCACATACTGATAGATAATGTTATGATGGCTGTTTTAACATTAAGTTAAGATTGAATTGCCTTTTGTTACAGTTATGAAATAGTTTGATAACAAGCAGGAAATGTTCATGGACCAATGACATGACCACATTGAAATGGTCTATATAGTTTTGATGATTTCACATTTCAAAATCATTGCATAATAACAGAATATGAGTGCGTCTGAAGGATCTTACCTGTTCTCTTCCTCTGTCTATTCTGTCCATCAGCAACTCTCCGCTCTGTCTCTCCTCCTCCAGCTCCATCTGCACAGCAGACAGACGGTCCTATTGACAAACAAAAGCACCATTTACATTACAGCAAATATACTCCACTACACATTCTCAGTAGTTTAGTAAACACCGGATGAGATGTCTCTATTAGCGCTTCACCTCTAAAAGTTTGACTTGTCTGGTTTTGTCGTTTGAGTGAGCTTTGGATTCCGTCTCAACCTCTAGTTCAAAAACCTTGTGTTCCAGGTCCTTCACTGTCTGCAGCGCTTCATCTCTGTCTCTCTGACACTGACGTAGATCTTCCTGCACATGAGCCAGCTGAAACACACAAACAGTCACAGTTTAGTCTCTGAAACAGCCCTATATCAGCTCAGACAGGCCTAGAGGAGGCTTTTGCACTTTTTCAGCACTGATAGTGGCAGAATACTTGCCGAAATGTGAAGTGAATTTTAATTTGGTAAACATGTTAAAGTTAATTAAATTAGGCAATAAGCACATCAGTGGTGAGGAATTTATAATGCATACGTAAGGGATAATCAACAGAGTGTGTTAAAGGACTTTAAATGCATGATGGTTAGTCAAAGAACCACCCGATGCGAAGCGGTTATTACTAATGTTTGACATATTTGCATTTATTTCCAATTGTGATCAAGACATTAAATGATTTTATTGAACACCTTCCAGCTAATCACAAGCAAGAAATTCAACAGACCATGAAACAATATAATATAAACAATATATCATATATATATATATATATATATATTTTTTATTGTTTTTATTTTCTTGTTTGTTGGTCTGTTAACTATCTTATGTGTAATTAGCTGGAAGGTGTTCAATAAAATCATTTAATGTCTTGATCAC
>CAIGQV010018273.1:358862-383963 GCA_903798115.1 Danio jaintianensis | reverse complement strand
CAGAGCTGAGCTCCAGCAAGGGGGAGCTTGAGCTCTAGCTTCTCCTTGCTGCACTTTTTCTTCTAGTGAAGTCACTGGGGGTTGGGGTTAAGGGTGGGGTGAGGGAACGCATTAAAACAGCTTATAGGAGGAGGAGCTAGAGCTCAAGCTCCCCCTCATTGGAGCCCAAGTGGCTCTGCAGCGAGCAGCATCTCCTTCTGACTGATAATTTGCTATAAGTGAATGATGCGTAAAAAGAAAGCCCCGCCCATACTTAATATTCTGTTTCAGATCAAAGTACATCAACATACTATAACAAAAATCTCAGCAACTTCAAGTTTGCGCTGACTTTAACACGCTGGCTTTTTCTGCAAAACTTTGCTAATATAAAAGTCTTCCTTCACCCACCTCTTCCTGAAGCGTCTTAGCGGTGAGGCGTGATTTCTCCAGCTCTAAGCCTCCCTCTCTCAACTGTTTCTGCAGCTCTGCCATCTCTCTTCGGTTCTTCTCCTTATACATGTCTATCTGCTCCTGGAGCTCCTGAGTTGAGCTCTGAGATGCCTCCACAATGTCATTCATCTACACAGACACAGAAAACCCATTGAAACAAACCAGTAGGACAAAGCAAAACAAAACTTGCATCGCAATTATCAGCTTCGTCCCATGGGATTTTGACAAAGTTATGAGAAGTTGTGTGCTCTTCAATGAATGCAAACGAAAGCATGCACTAAAAGCAATTTTTTTACATGATTTTTTAAAGCACTTTAAACTTGAGTCTTTTTTACCTCCCGCTGGAGTTTCTCCACAGTGCGGTCCAGCAGCCTCCTCTCATCTTCAATCTCGTTCTTGGTGTTTTTGAACTGCTCTTTCTGACTCTTCTCCTCCTTCAGTCGCTCCTGCAGCTCGTGGTGCTCTTGAGTCATTTTGGTCAGGTTTCTCTAAGGATGGGAAAGTGTCATTTAACACAAAACACGACTAACCTTAGGCCAATTATTGAGATAGTAATGCTACTCCGATTCATTGTGATTAAAATACTTTTAATAATTCGTGACCTCAATGAAACAACATATACACTTCTAAAGATGTAAAGAATGTTGTTTCGCTTATAAATTGACCTATTACACTACTGTTTAAATAAAAAAGATTAGTACTTTCATTCAGCAAAACAGATCAAACTGAACATTTTACCTGATAATAAACACATTTATGTCATGAATTATTTATATATTACATAAATTCACCTTTGCCATGACAGAAATAAAATACATTTGAAATAAAATAACATACTTTCACAATATTACAAATATTACAAAATATTTTATATGTTAACAATGCAGTCTTGGAGAGCATAAGAGACTTAAAACCCAAATCTATGACTCCTCCGAGAATGATTTCATGCAAACTTAGCTCCAGCCCAGCATTGGGTTTCCCAGTTCTCACCTGCACATCCTCTAGGCGAGTGCTTAGAGCACGGTTTGCACGGGTCATTTCCTCTTCCTGTTCTCTGACCTCAGCGAGAGACTCCTCCAACTGTCTATTCTCGTTCTAGTTGCAAACAAACACATTACAGATGTTTTACAGATCTCTGTGTCTAGACTTAGATTAAGCCAGAGGAAGAGTTAATGGAGAATCTGTGCTGATGAAATTCCAGACAAGGCAATCCTAATCTCCGTCTGGGGAAACGGTCTCACGTTGATGCCACCATTAGAACATAATATAAAATACAGTGGCAGAAGATTTCTTAAAGTTACACTATGTACAGTGGCTGAGAGAGATCAAAACTGCTGCAAGTTAAGAACATGGGTACATATAGAAAACACTAATTGAAAATAACGTCAACAATTTGACAACATATGCGTATGCAACACATGAAAATGCAGAAATGTGCTGCAAATAGCACAGACCACAATAAAAATGCTGTGGAACTGCAAAAAGTGATGAACCTGGCTGCTTTCTGTTTAGAATCAGTGGTACATACAAACAACAAGAAACCGTAGAACCAGGACATTAAAATATACAAAACGATTGGCTCCTTTTATAACTCCCCTAGGATTAAAAAGTTCAGTTTTACCATTTTTGAATCCAGTCAGCTAATCTTCAGGTTTGGTAGCTTAGCTTAGCTTAGCATAAATCATTGAATTAAATTGGACCATTAGCATCTCTCTCAACAAATCAAAAAAAGACCCTTCTGTAGTTATTGCACTAAGACCAATAGAAAAAGAAAATATTATATTTTTAGGTTGATATGGCTAAGAACTATAGTCTCATTCTGGCATAATAATCAAGAAACTTTGCTGCCGTATTATGCCTTCAGCATGCGCAATGATATTACAAAGTGTCAAGCTTTAAATATAATAAATAAAATAAATATATATAGTAATATAATATATATAAGTAAATATAAATATAAGCCATCAAATAGAAGTCTGAAGGCACCTCCAGTCTGCCGGCTCTCTCTCCCAGCCGGCTCTCCTGCAGTTTGGCTTCATCAATGATGCGGTTGAGTTTGGCCACTTCGTTTTCCAGCTCCTGTGCCCTCTTGCGCAGTCTCTCAATCTCCTGAGACAGACGGCTTGTCTGGCTCTCAGAAACCTTTCGTGCTGCTTCTACTTCCTCTTTCTCCTTATTGGCTGTAACATGGTTCTGGAGAGAGAACAAAAATGGAAAGACATTATGGATTACCCTAAAAACCCACAGAATTTTATTCAAGGTAAAAAAAAAATAAACCCTAAAGTAGAACTGGCTTTGCAATGAAATACTTTTTTGCAATGGCTCACATTGGCCATGCGCAATTCAAAGATACAGAAAGTGTATATTAAGAATACACCACCAGTTAAACATTTCAGAACAGCAAGATATTTGTAATGTTTTTTAAATAAGTGACTTCTTTTATTAATAAATTTATTAACAGTTGAGTTTTTTTCAGGATTCTTTAAGAAACAGAAAAATCCAAAGATCAGCATCTATCTGAGATTGTAACATTGGAAAAAAAAAAACATTGTAACATTATACACTACTATTAAAAAGCTTAAAGTCGGTCATTTTTACTTTACTTAAGAAATTATACTTTTATTTGACAAGGATGCGCTTTAAATTGACCAAAAGTGGCAGTAAAGACATTTGTAAAGTCTTTGTAAATTTCTATTTCAGATAAATTCTGTTCTTCTGAACTTTCTACTCAAAGAAAGCTGATTAAATTTCTACTTAGCTGTTTTCAACATAACAACATTAAAAATATTTTGAATGCCCTTAAGATAATGAGACTGGAGTCTAAGGAATAAATTACAGTTTAAATTATATTCAAATAGAAAGCACTTCTGGGTCCAATAAATGAAGGCTTGATTGGTGATCAGAAGAGACCTCTTTAAAAAACATTACAAATCTTACTGTTCTTAAAACCTTGGGCCAGTAGTGTATATCATGGTCATATTGGTTTACCTAAGCTTTTTGTGGTGACAATCAATGAGAAAAACAGTACCATCCAAAAATAATAATACAATAAAAAACATCTTAAAATTTAGACCCTAATAGTAATTAAGTAAATAAAACTATTACAACAGAATGAGTCTATTGAAAAAAAGTGAGTCTGGGGCTAGAGGCCTCTGACCTTTGACACGCTTTTAAATTATGCAGACCAATAAAAAAATAAAATAAAATAAATCCCAACCAACAGTGCTGAGGTTAAAGTGAATGACCCGGTGCAGTTTATTAGCGCCTTCTACTCAGAGTCAGCTAAGCATGTCTCCTTGAGTTTCTCAGTGACTCAACCTGACACATTACACCATTTCCTGATTCCTTAAGCCTTCTGACGAGTTACGGGTTCAGCAGGCATCTCTAAACGTGAACGAATTCCTTAATTAGGCTGTGCTCTGTTGGTGGTGGCTTCTTTGTCTGGTTTGGGCTTTTGCTCAGTCGGAGTACATAACACTCTGCGTTCTCCTCCGCCAAGTTTTATGAATAAGCGAGACTGTCCTGTAGAGCTGCTGTACGTGTAAAACACATTGTGCCATTCCAGACTCATTCTGAAAGCGGACAAGGTCACCTAAAACGACTCCTAACAAACCGAGACAGATGTCATACAATGAAGGACTCTTTATCCTGTTGATGACAGCTCAAAGATTACACACAACAGAACTGGATGAGCAGGTAGAGTGTTTGCTATGCACGAGAGAATGACAACCAACTGGTTTAACCATCCACCAGGTACACAAAGACCATACATGAATTATAGCTGAACAAAAAGGCAAGTTCTAATTGGTGTCATTATAAAACGATAGTTCAGCAAAAAAATTACATTTACTCACTATTTACTCTTACTCAAATGGTTCCAAACCTTCATGAGTTTCTTTCTTCTGTTAAACACAAAAGGAGATATTTAGAAGAAAGTTGAAAACTTGAAACCATTGACTTTCGTAGTAGGAAAATTAAATACTATTGAAGTCAATGGTTACAGGTTTCCAACATTTTTCAAAGTATCTTCTTTTGTGTTCAACAGAAGAAAGGAACTCATAAAGATACAAGTAAAGTATGAGTAAATGATAACAGAATTTTCATTCTTTTAGTGAACTGGCCCTTTAAGTAGTTTGCATACATATCGTACATATGAAGAGTTCAGATGCAAAAGCTTCTAAGTATTATCTGATATGTTCTTCTAAAAATTTGCATTTTTCTCAAGGTCCTATATTTATGCCAGTTATTTCTCTTTAAAGGCAATGAAAAGAACCTATTCTTTGCCACAAAAGTGAAAATACTGTACCTACACACAGGAGCCTGAGAAAACTGCTTATTTCAGATAACACTTGGAGGCTTTTGAACCTCAACAATTCAAGTCATAAAACCATAAAAGTGCAACTGAGCTTTAATTAGAAAGCAATAATTACTAGTAAAAGATAATTACTATACTAAATTACTTTAGCATATTATTTCCTCATAGACAAAACACCAATAAATTTAAATGCCGTCACCATAATGTGTTTTCTCATATTTTATATTGTGTGCATAAGTTTGCTGCTGTTTGATTTAAATTTGTTCTTAAAAATATGCCGTTATTTGCAGATTAAGTTTTAGAATTGATAGATTTAGACATGAATTGAAATGAGTAACTACCTGCAATAATGTAGCAAACCAAAAAATTGTCTTCTGTCTGATAAATGTCACACGTAGTTCCAAATGGGCTTTTAAAAATTGTACAAAAGTCAATACCTTCAAGATAAGGTAAGAGACACCAGATTGTTTTGATAGTGTCTAAAATACCTGTTGATTAATGGAGCAAAATTGAAACAGCAAACCCTGTAATCAGTGAAAATCCGGATGGCAAGACACAACTCTGTGTGCATTTGTGTGTGGTGTTCATGTGTGTTAATGTGCAGTGCTTCAGCGCTAAACACAGCAGTGACTCATTAGCAGAGTTTGCTAGATTATGTCGGTTCTGCTTACAGTTCAAAGTCCCGAAGCCCCTTTAGGAATCTCCTCTCTGCCCTCACTGGTCAGTAATGCTTTACTCATTAACCGCGACACCACCCAAAAAAAAACTATGGTCACCCACCACAAAACAAAGCCAAGCGTCTGTTACGCCACACACCACCCCTAAACTACAGGGGAAAGAAGGAGAAGCCTCGCTAATGTGTACCTACCCTAAGACAACACACTCCATGCTTGCAAAAGTGCAGAAGATAAAAGAAACTGACAAAGTTTAATGAGAAGTGACCTCTTGAAATCGTAGATATCAGCGGTTTGTCTTCAGTAAAGCTGAGGAGTGAAAAGTACTCAAACTATACTCAAGAGAAAGCACAGACACTGAATCAAAAGCATGTGGTACAAGAATCTGGCCAAAAATATTCTTGGGTAAAATAAGAAATGGTAACACTTTATAATACAGGACACATAGTTAATTTTAGTTAATATATTTAGTAACATGAACAAACAATGAACAAGGCTTGTACAGCGTTTATTAAACATAGTTCAACAATTACTAATGCACTATTAAAAATTCAATGCTGTGCTTGTTAACATTAGTTATTGCAGTCTGATTTAACCTGAGCTAATAATGAACAACTGTGTTTTAATTTACTAATGTTAACAAAGATGAATAAATAAATAAATGTACATTTAAATGTAGGGCGACGCGGTGGCGCAGTGGGTAGCACGTTCGCCTCACAGCAAGAAGGTCGCTGGTTCGAGCCTCGGCTGGGTCAGTTGGCATTTCTGTGTGGAGTTTGCATGTTCTCCCCGTGTTCGCGTGGGTTTCCTCCGGGTGCTCCGGTTTCCCCCACAAGTCCAAAGACATGCGGTATAGGTGAATTGGGTAGGATAAATTGTCCGTAGTGTATGTGTGTGAATGAGTGGATGGATGTTTCCCAGTGATGGGTTGCAGCTGGAAGGGCATCCGCTGCATAAAACATATGCTGGATAAGTTGGCGGTTCATCCCGCTGTGGCGACCCCAGATTAATAAAGGGACTAAGCCGAAAAGAAAATGAATGAATGAATGAACATTTAAATGTTTGTTCATGTTAGTAAATACATTAACTGACACTACCTATGTGTGCCATATAGTGAAGTATAGTAAATGTACAGTAGCATAACAAAAAAAATCAAGAAGAAATTCTTGTTTCATCATGCTGAATCATCCTCTAACGATTAGTAAATTAAATCTAATAAAGTGATTAGTCAAACAGGCAACATGGTGGCTCAACAGCAAGAAGGTCGCTGGTTCGAGTCCCGGCTGGATCAGTTGGCATTTCTGTGTGGAGTTTGCATGTTCTTCCCGTGTTCGCGTTGGTTTCCTCCGGGTGCTCTGGTTTCCCTCACAGTCCAAAGACATGCACTATAGGTGAATTGAATAAACTAAAATTGGCTTTAGTGTATGTGTGTGAATGAGTGTGTATGGATGTTTCCCAGTACTGGGTTGCAGCTGGAAGGGCATCTGCTGTGTAAAACATATGCTGGATAAGTTGCTGGTTCATTCTGCTGTGGCGACCCCTGATGAATAAAGGGACTAAGCTTAAAGGAAAATGAATGAATGAATTAGAGGTTTGGTTAAAGGGGGAAAACAAAAACGCTCTTCAAAAATCTTTCAAGTGAATAAAAAAAAAACTATTAAACTGCAGAAGTGTGGAAGTAAGTAAGTAAGTAATGTGTTTTTATATAGGGCATTTATCGTGTATGGCCATACACCCAAAGCGCTTTACAATCATGAGGGGGGTCTCTCCACACCACCACCAGTGTGCAGCATCCACTTGGATGATGCGTCGGCAGCCACAGGACAACAGCGCCAGTGCGCTCACCACACACCAGCTATTGGTGGAGTGGAGAGACAGTCATAGAGCCAATTCAGTGGATGGGGATGATTGGGAGGCCATGATGGGTAAGGGCCGATGGAGGAAATTTGGCCAGGACACCGGGGTTACACCCCTACTCTTTACGAGAAGTTCCATGGGATTTTTAATGACCCCAGAGAGTCAGGACCTCGGTTTAACGTCTCATCCGAAAAACGGAATATATAGACAAACAATATATGATTTTTGAAACATCGGTATACAAATAAATATATAACAATAGTATTTTATATAACTTATAGTATTCACCATGTATTCACTTCTTGTAAGATCACAAATGGTAAGCATATTCCTTTAAAAACTACTTTTTGGAGTTTTGTTCCAGTCCCCTGAGACCTTCATTCATCTTTGGAACACAAGTTAAGATATTATACATGAAATTCGAGAGCTCCCTCATCCCCCACAGACAGCAATGGCCTGACACATTCAAAGTCCAGAAAAGGAACCAAAAATATTATCAGGTTGCCAGGGTGTGCATTTATTACAGGCAGTACAACATATTTCTATTAGAGTCCGTATCCGTAGGGTACCCTAATCAGATGCAGAAGACATTGGTGAAGTTGTTTTTATATATTTTTTTTTTGGTGCACAAAAGTGTTGTTGGAGCTTTGTATGACTACAGATGAAACACTGAAGTCACGTGGAATGTTTTGACAGGTTTTCTTTCCTTTTCTGGACTTTGTTTGAACATTTCAGGACTGTTGCTGTCTATGGAGGATGAGGGAGCTCTCAAATTTAATCTAAATTAACTTAATGTGCACTCTGAAGATGAACTAAGGTCTCAAGGATTTGGAAGGACACGAGCGTGAGTAATTAATAACAGAATAAAAATTTTTTTGGTAAACTATCACTTTAATTTGTAAGAGTACGTTTACATGGTAGACTCCTAATCAGAGTATTGTCTTAATCATATTAAAATCTGAGTACTGGTGTCCATGTAAACAGAGATTTTTGAAAACCTTAATCTGACTAAAGACATAATCAAACTAAACAGAAATCAAATTAAGACATTTAGAGTATTCATATTTTAGTCACATTATTGAAGTGCAGTACAAACATGTAAACATTAATCAAATTATTACCGTTTTGTAGTATTTTTCGCTACATTTTGTGACCGAACGCACACACGGCAGTTGTCAGGCATTTGTCGACAAACAAATGAGAATTGCTTCAAGCAAGTGAGCACATTTTTGGTGCGAGCAGGAAACGATAACTATGCTCTCATCCAGTACTTCTGAGTTTGTTGCGGGTACATGGATGAAAAAAGTTAGTGAATGAAGTGGCAAAAGTGGCCTATTGCTTGAGAATTTGTATTCACTGTCATCTTTTTGCACGCATAGTGTGAGAAATTAACTGCAGTTGAACTTGTAGGAAAATTAAAAACAAAACGGCCAAGATCACATTTGGTTCTGTGACAAACATGAACTATTCATGTTAAACTAATGCCGAATGGTGACGTAATGACATCAATCAAATTATGTACTATAACATAGTATAGTATAATATAATGAAAAATGTATTGTCATATTCAGATTAAGGCAAATAATTAGATTACTGATGTCCATCTATACATCATTGAGTGAAGTGCAAATGCCCCACAAAAAAATGCTTTTTATTTTACACCCCCGGACGTGAGGCGACTTATGATGTCTGTGTCCTTCAGAGAAGGTTTAATTGTGGCAACATTCCCTTCCCTTTACTTGAGACGTTTCACCACTGATAAGCTACAGGACACTGGGACGCTGCTGAGAAACTGCTGCACTTTGGAAACTCTTGTTTGTACTTTACGAACATTCACACATTCCCTTTCTCTCCATGCCCCAGTTCCAGCAGTCAGGTCTTTTTGAAGAGCAGAAAGAGCGGGAAAGTAAAGGCCAGAGCTGAGCAGAGCAATGTTTGTTTCTTGACAGAAGCATTACAAAGAGGTTTGAGAAAGCTGTGTGCTCTGAATGGAGCTCCAGTCTGCTCAGGCTGTGTATGTATAGTTGGGCATTAACCAGCATTGTGAAAGTGTTTAAAAAGCACAAGAATAACAATGGCTGGAGAATCACAATTAGTTCATGAACTCCAAGGAAGGACAAAGAACGTCTTCAAGCTTTGCAGCCCTAAATCTTCACAGCAATGTTTATTGCCTGAATCATTAGTGAAACTAATCAACCCATCTAAAGCTGTTCTGGATTCACCATCATTTTTTTTTCTCTTCACATGCATCACCGTACTTCCAAAGAGCTAAACCTCTCTAATCCACTCTTAAATCATTCAGGTCTACATGTCAAATTTATAATCTGGCGAAGTACAACATAATCTTCAAGCCGTGCAGAGAGCCAAGCAAAATTTAATCACAAGTCAAACCCAGTTCAAAAATGGATTGACATTTATATAAATACTGTTCTGAAGAAGGCTACATTTCTTTGACTAACTATTCATTTATATAGTGTTTAAGCAGTGTTTTTTATTTATTTATTTATTTGTTACTTGACCTTACACATTAACCACTTGGAAACCACCATTTGGAAACATTAGGATTTAGTGTTTCTGTTTACTGAGGCTGCATTTATTTGATCAAAAATACAGCAACAAATTTAATATAACATTCTGATTCATAATAAAACAAAAATAAATGTAACTTTTCAGAATTATTTGATAAATGTAAAGGATGTGTTTTTTTTAAAATAATATCGTTATTAACATTAAAAAAAGTCTAATCTTAATCCATTTAATGTGAACTTAATGAATAAAAGTATATTTTTTAAAAAGAAACGCACGTTTTTAGCTGTACTTTTGAACCAAAGTAATACATCACAGATTCTACAAATACAGCATGAAACAGCACAACTGTTAACATTAATAATAAACAGAGCAGCAAACCAGCATTTTTTTTTATTATTCCTAAAAGATCATGTGATACTAAAAAGTGGAGTAATGATGCTAAAAATTTTGAAGTCACAGGAATAAATAAAACTTTTAAATATATTATTGGTATTTTTGATAAATAAATGCAGCCTTGATGAACAGAAGAGACTTACCATAATTTATTTTTTTCACCAGGAAAAAATATTATTTCTTAAAATACTTAATGACCTTCATGAATACGTTACATGTATCCAAGTTAATCCATATTGTATACAGTGTTTCAATGCCCAAACATTCCCAACACATTTTTCTAAGATAACTACTGCACTGATACTTGTGCTACAGAAGGGGTAAGCAACAATTTCAACCACAATACATTGATAAAGTTCCAAATTCCTCCTTTTTCTGAGTCTTAAATGCATGTGTGATCTTATTTCAATGAAAACAACCAAGCTTGAGCATTTACAGAGAGAGCCAAGACCAATTAGTCATCTATTCCTATGGTCAACCTTTGAAAGTGACCGCTGTTGACATGCCAGGCGCTTTTCTCAATTAAAGTGCTGTGACTCGACAGAAAGATAAGAAAACACAACCATAGAAACATAAGCGACAGGTCATCCAAGGTACTTGAAACTTTATCAGCCAGGCACAAAGTGTTCAGCCTTTGAATACCACAGCAACACTAAAGACTCCAGCTTCACTCCAGCATCTAACAACAGCAGGTCTGTTTCTGCATCCTGGTGGTATACGTTACAATAGCTGTGCTCCTAAACAAAGAGCACATACATATGAATGTGCCGAAGCACGGAGGATAGGCGAGAGGTGCTCAAGCTGGAAATGAAAAAGCGCTGCTTGAAAAGCACTGGCTTCTTTCCAGCTGCAGAAGACGTCTGTAATAACCTCCTCTTGTCCTTTATGGAGGGCGAGAAGAAAACATTTTCTCTGAATGAGGAGGGTGATGTTGATGGCAGGAAGGCACTGTGGAGGTTGAACTGCACAAATTAAATCTTGTGCAGCTTTTTTCTTTTTCTTTTTTTACTAACACCAAACCTTTTGTTTTGGTGAAACAATGTTTCAGGCAAGTAGGTGGCCAAGGACACATTTGGACTTGTTACTTTGCACATGCAGTCACATGAGTGATCAGATCCCAACGCTTTTTGGGATAAGTTCACACCCATTTAAAATCTAAATATATCTTGTTCATTCAGAAAAAAACTGTACAGAGCTTCACTCTTTCAGAAAGTACACTTTTTTTTTTTTTTACTTTGATTAACCCTAAAGGATATATAAGTATCTTAAAGTTACCTATTAGTACCTAATAGGGACTTTTGAACCAAGTAGTTACAGATACTCTGAATAGGAACTAGTTACCACAGAGTTCCTTGTTATGTTCCTTGCAACATCAGCTAGAAGATGGTGGGCACCATCATAGTTAGGTTTTGTTGTCATAAGTTATATGATAAATGGGTAGTTATAGAAACTCAGTTATAGGGACCGGGCTGGTCAGTTTAAGTCTGAAAGGGATAGTTCACTCCAAAAAAAAAAAAAAAATCACAATTTACTTACCATTTTCTCGCCCTCAGGTGTTTTCAAACCTTTATGTTATTTCAAAATAAGATATTTTGAAAAACGTTAGAAACATGTAACCATTTACTTTCATAGTAGGAAAAACAAAAACTAAGGAAGTCAATGGTTATAGGTTTACAACATTTTTCAAAATATCTTATTTTGTGTTCAACAGAAGAAAGAAACTCAAAAAGGTTTAAAACAAGTAAAGGGTGAGTAAATTATGACAGAATTTTCATTTTTGAACTATCGATTGAAGTAATTCAACCGCAACATCAAGCATGTCATTCAACAAAATCATTAACTGGAGAATTTAGAACATCAACACTCTCTTTTCGTTGTGTGTGGTGGGTTTCAATGTAACAGAGATGGAATGTAGCCTATATGTACAATTTATACAATTGAGACTATGAAAAAAATAGAACCAAGGAAGGAGGTCTAAATCACCTATGACAACTTCAGTGGTGAATAACATGGAGTTTGAGAAAAGAACACAACGCTGCATACAAAGGCAACAAGTAAATTATGTTTAATTGAGCTTTCTGTATGTTTATGGCTGTTAGCCCTGTGCTGATGTTCAGTATGACATGTATTGACCCAATTAACTTACACTTACATCCCTATATTTCCTAATGTGTATGTTAGACCCTACTGTGAAGTAGGAGGTAAATTACATCCCCCACTATGGTATAACCAAAATTGTTCTCAGTGCCTGAAATCAAAACACTCTAAAAAGTTGATATTTCCCCAATAATTCTAGGAACTACTGGTTCTCTCACCAAGTCTAAAAACATTTTTTATGTAAATTTCATATATTATGTTTCAGTGTTGGTTTAATATGAGGTAGATTTTTTTAAAAGAAATAATTACTTTCACTCATCAGGGATGCATTTAATTGATCAAAAGTGACAGTAAAGATATTTAAAACATTGTTAAATTATTTTAGCTTTAAGTAAATGCATATCTTTTCATGTCACGCTGAAATCTGATGACAATTCAGAATTTTCAGCAGTAATTACTCAACACAAATAAACAACATTTTTAAATGCATAATTTTTTAACAACTTTTATGCTTTACTCTATTTGGCCTTGTGGAACTAAAGACACTTTAAAAAACATTTTTAAAATGGTACCAACCCCAAACTTAAACAAACGCATAGAAAATGAAAGTACTTTTTCACCATGTAACTATGACACTAGACCCCTCAGTGACAATCACAGATGTATCATCAGCAATCACACTCCTCTCTCTGCCATCTTTAAAACCAAACCACTCAGCTGGAGCCTGGACTGAATCCTTAGCCTTGTGCTTCTGCGTTTAATCCTATAAAGATGTAAACTGTGAGAGTTAGACCCCCTGAGCTGAGCTCGTGGCTGGGGGTTTGTAGGGCTCCAGGACGCTACTCTTAACTCTGGCTCTGTGGGACAGCGAGAACAAAGGCAGAAAATTCCAGGCCAAAGCTGGACTGAGCCCAGGCTGTAGTGAGGACCCTGAAATGACCCACTTACACAGAGTGTGCGTCATGCATGAGGGCTGCTGTTTATATGGAGACTACAAACTGTCACAGTAATCGCATATAATCATTGTCACTGTCCATCAAGACACCGAAATGCTGCTGACTGAGCTTGTCATTATTAGGCCAAAGGGTGAGATGTACAGTACTATGAAAAATGGTTCAGGGCACCAATGCTTTTGCTTTGCATACTTTTGCACAGTATTGCATATAATTAGCAATTTTAATTCCTTTTAGTCTCTTTATATATGTATTGGACATACGCATATATTCAATAATTCAATATATCATGACAATGAACATGCATGCTATTGATATCTATCTTTAAATATTTATTATTTTAACTTTTAGAGTGCTTTTCATTTGTTTACTCTAAACATGCACATACAATAAAGCAATACACTAAGTATTTTTTGGTTATTATTCTTGTTAAAGTTACTTTTTTGTAACTTAGGTCAATATCATGACAATACTATATACAGTGATAAAAGCTTCAGCAATTAATCAAAACAAGAAAATTTGATACCGTTACAAGCCTAGAATGTATGTATGTATGTATGTATGTATGTATGTATGTAGAAATTTATGCATGTAAAATTACACCTTCAAGTAAATATCTGTGTTTAACGTGACCTTGGCACCAAGCACAACTTGAACTGTTTAGGGCAGGACTGTGTGGAGGCCATTTCATGACTTTTGTCATATGTTTTGCTCTCAAAATAATATTTCACTGCATTAGCAGTGGGTTTGGGCTCATTATCTTGCTGAAAAATAAAAGCATTACGATGAGCGCTTTTTAGGAGGACTGACATGTACATGTCTGTACGTTTCAGCATTTACAATCCCATCAATTCAGACAATACCGCCAATAGCATTGGTAGAAATGCAGCCCAAACCAAGACAGAGCTTCCAGCATATTACACTGAAGGCCTGATCTCTCTTCATTCTCTTTCATGTCTTAAACAATTAGACCACAAACTCCAACCAGTATTGTCTGGTTGCATTCTTATAAAGAGAATGAGAAATAATTATACATGGTCATTATACTATCACTTACACAACAAATTTGATGCTGACTTAAAACTTTTGTACAGATGCACATAATCTCTTTGAAGCCTGTATTTGCTTTGATATGGCTGTTCTTCAGTGTTTTTGTTCACTGTTCCACATCCCTCTGTCCCTCTATCTCCTCTTCCACTTCCCCTCTCCAGCTGAATCACCACTGCTATCATCACCTGAGGAAACACACCACGTCCTGTGAGACTGTCGACTCCCCAAACAGCCCCAAGGAGACGGGGAACACTCAGTATCAGCCACAGCCCACAAAACAAACAAATACAGCACACTGACAGGCCGGCACTTCTGTCAATACACCATAGGCCACACATCCTGATACCAGCAACCGGTGTGAAATCTGGTTTAGATTTGACTGATGTGACTAGTATCTAGAAAGCAGAGCGGCTGGAGAGAACTGTGAAATGTTTTCACATTTGCATTTCTAGAACTTGATAATAATAAATAAATGTTGATTTGTTAATAATGTTACAAAGAAAATACATTTTAAATAAATTATGTTCTTCTGAAAGCAGCAAAACAGTTTTTTTTTTAAATAATTTGTTATTAATTAATAATAATAATAATAATAATACTTACTTGAGCAACAAATCAGCTAATTAATATGATTTCTGAAAAATCATATGACAAGGAAGACTGGAGTAATGCTTTAAGTTGTAATAATGTTCCACAATACTACTGTTTTGACTAATTTTGATCATATAAATGCCTTGATGGTCAAAATATCTTAAATATCTTGTTTACAAAGAATACTAGACCATATTTAAAGCATGTTGCAACTGTTCTAATCACCCCCCATTTTAAATAACTTTTTACACATTTTTTTACATTTGCCCCACTATCACTAAAAAGCATGTGAATGTTCATGTAAACTATAAACTGAAAACTTATAAGACAAGGTTTCGTAGCCTATTAACCTGTACACAAAACTGATTTAACACACTTCTGCAAACTGAACCTCTGCAAAGTTCTGGAACTAATGCCTGGAAAAAAAAATGAATGCACCACCAATTGGACATGTTTGACAACCCATCCAGAAATACAAAAATGTCCAAGTATTTATATGATATACAGCATTGTCCATAATTAATCTTAGTCATAATAATGATAAATTGTTTTTTGTAAATAAACAAGCAAACAAGGAAATCTACCGGAACTGAGAGAGAATCCATTCACAAGGACGTCTAACCGTTGAGAATCAGGAATCTCTTGCTGAGATACCCCCACAACCTTTCTTTTTCCCCTCCTGCTGTTAGTGCAAAGCAATAGCTTTATATTCAGCAGCATGAGACCATCCACATTTGTAGCACACAAAACTTGCATTGGGTGTACTGCGAAACATGGGATCAGTAGTCTAAACTCCAACTCAAAGTTTGGAGAATAATCAAACAAATCAAAGTATCTGTTTTTGTACAGACCTCCCCCAATTGTGTCATCTGTGAGACCGCTTGTCTGCACAGTGACCCACATATTGTCCATGTGCAATTCCCTCAACTATTTGCATATGAAACAAACCCATCATTCATTTCCAAAGAAAGAGAGAGTGAGCAGCTAACCGCCCCATCAGAGCCTCATTAGATTAGTGACGGCCTGCCACTGCAATTAAGCAGCGCTAAACTCCATTCAGAGCTTCACCCTTCAGTGTTCCTCCACATGGGGCCTTCCTATCAACACTGACACCATAAAGAAGAGGCGCACGATAACACTCGTTTAGCTCGACGGCTTGGTCGCATGCTGTAATGTCCAGAAAGCCAACATTCGTAATCAGTCTCCAACAATAAAACCATCCTCCTTTCTTCAGCCATCCATTCGTGCAGCTGTTCAGAAATAAGCACAATGCAATAGGGCTGCACCAGATTTACTGTGGCACCTGACCAAGATTAAACACTTTGTCTGTTTACTCATTTAAAATACGTCTAAACTGAGACAACAATGGCCTCCCTTGCACAGGATGTTCCTTTGTTGAAAAAGGAAGTGAGCTAAGAAGCACGTTGAAGGAGCTCGTCTCACGTGTGGACACATCTGTCCTCTGACCATCTCTTTCACTTGTTCTCTTCCTGTTTTTTCTATAACCCATTACATTTTTCACACTGTTATCTTATGTGTCAGCTTTTGGGTTTTCCCCATATCTGAATATTAATGCCATTTGAAAATTCTCTCTTCATTTAACCACCCTCCACATGTCCCAAACCTGTTTGAGTTTCCTTTTCATTTGAACACCACAGAAGGTATTTTGAAGAAAGTTGGAATCCAGTACGCTTTGACTTCAATAGTATTTTTATTACTATTATTATTTATTTTAAAAGAAACTCAAAGACTTGAAACTACCTGAGGGCGAGTAAAGGATGAGTAAATTTTCATAGACTGCATGCTATGTTCATAACCTAGATTGCCAAATCAATATTCATTCTTTCATTTTCCTTCGGCTTAGTACCTTACAGCGGAATGAACCACAAATTATCCAGCATATGTTTTACACAACAGATGCCCTGGCTTCCAGCCACAACCCAGTACTGGGAAACACACTCTCACATTCACACACGCACTCATACACTAAGGCCAATTTTGTTTACCCACTTCACTTATAGCGCATGTCTTTGGACTGTTGGGAAACCGGAGCAACCGGAGGAAACCCACGCCAACACGGGAGAACACGGGGAGAACATGCAAACTCCACAGAGAAATGCCAACTGGGCCAGCTGGGACTCGAACCAGCGACCTTCTTGCTGTGAGGCGACAGTGCTAACCACTGAGCCACCATGCTGCCCCGCCAAATCAATATAACATATTTAAAGGTGACATCAGATGAAATTCTAACTTTTTTTTACTCATTTTTACAGCCACCTCAGACAAGTTGAAAAGAAAGCATGCAGCTAGTTTTTTAATAAACTGTCTGAGTGTATTTATGTCCCATAATTTGACCCATTTCAATTTTCTGCTTGTTTAGACACACCTAGCTATTTCTTTACATGTGCCCTCCTTCAAGCAAACTATGGACTCCGCCCTCCTCATGCACCTTTTGTAAACAGATAGGAAAGCAGATAACAATGGTGGTCTTCATTTTTCTGCTCTGTGTTCAGATGTAGAGGCTCACACGGGTCCTTCCACAGAATCCCAGCGGCAACAGAGAAATGGATTAGATTTTATATATGAAGGGAATATCCCAGAAGAAGTGGGGGAAAACTTGCTTGTGTGTGTAAAACATGTTTTGCCAGACTGCTTTACATCCTTGGAAATACAAAGCTGGACTCTAATATGAAGCATCCAAATTGCATTTAAAGGATGTAGATGTACCTACACTTTATCTAAAAGATACACAAAAATTTTTATGTTTAATTTGTTCTTGTTTTGTTTGGTTACAGTTATCAAACATTTAGAATCATATCATCATCCTGTGTTTGTCACTGTGAATCTGTGGTTTCACACTAACCAGCTCAGAAACTGTTAGGCTGAGCATTTGTTAAATACACGAGTGTTAAATACACTTTTCATATGTATAGATGTTTGTTTGAATACATTTTATATTGATAATGGAAGATGATAGATTATATGCAATGATTATATGTGCCCAAGACGGTTTGCTGCGATCGCACATTTTTGTCAATATAATGTAGAAACCAATTTTGAAATAAAGTCTCAAATACTCCATGTCAGTCATACAGACAATAGTCAGCATAAGCTTGAGGCTTGGTTGAGCACTGTGTGTGTACTGCGCTGGCACCACAAGAATGGATCGGTTAGCTACCACAGCCATTCCTGGCATTTAAAGAAATATAAAGTAAAATGGCTGTGGACTGAGATGTTTTTGACAGGATAAAAAGGTGTTTATTTACACTATCATTCAGAAATGTAACCAAAGTTAGTTAAAGACTTTTCATTAAGACTCTAACATATCATATCAACTTGTGTAAAATAGGCACACCTTTAAACATCACTTTGTTTGTTACATGACACAGGACAGGAAATGATGGGATGATAACAAGGGAACAGGAACAGGAAATGTTTACATAGTTTTTATCATCACAGAAACTGCTGCTGTTGTGGTTTGTTGTAGTTAAAAATGTTAAATGACAGAGATACATCACCTGTTTGGCATCTTCCGCCACCGTCTGCAGCTTACGGATCTCCTTTTCGTACTGCTCCCTAAGTTTATCCACCTCTTGATCGTGAGTTGCCACCTCCTCTTTGAGAGCTCCTTTAAGGGCGGTCAGCTCCCTCTCACGCCTCCTCAGCAGCTCCTCCTGCTCCTCTCTGGCCAGAAGCAGGTCTTGGAGGTCTACTTTCAGCTGCATGAAGTCCTATATATAACAGCACATGCTTAGAGGTTCTGTTGTCAGGCAAGTCTTAATTACGCTTACTATGCAAAGCAGACAGATCCTACAGATTACTGCAGTGTAAAATTTGCATGGGAAATATACAGCTTATGTGCCTCAAAAGAAGTTGCCTTACTGTCCAAAAGTCTGGCATAAGTGCATCGATTAATTTTCAGCAGTCATTACTCCAGTTTTCAAGGTCATACAAACCCCTGGAAATCATATGCTGATTTGATGTTCAAAAAACATGTCATATTTTTATAAAGATGAAAACAGCTTAATATTTTGGTCAAAAGTATGATGAATTTCTTTGAATGAGTTCTTTGATAAATAGAAAAATAAAATATATGGAAAATATTGAAATATTAATAATTTAACATAACTGCATTGCATATTTAAAAAAAATTATTCATAATTTGTAGTTAATTGCAATCACTAATAGTAATAGTAATATTAGTATTAAAAATTAATAGTAATAACAACATTTTCAGCATCATTAATCCAGTCTTTTGTTTCATGATCTTCCAGAAATCAATGCACAACATTTATTATTTTTAATGCTATCTAATGTTTTAATGGAAACTATGACTTTAAGGACTCTTAGATAGAGTTTGCATGTTCTCCCCATGTTTGCGTGGGTTTCCTCCGGGTGCTCCGGTTTCCCCCACAAGTCCAAAGACATGTTGTATAGGTGAATTGGGTAAGCTAAATTGTCCGTAGTGTATGTGTATGAATGGGAGTGTATGGGTGTTTCCCAGTGATGGGTTGCAGCTGGAAGGGCTGCGTAAACATATGCTGGATAAGTTGGTGGTTCATTCCGCTGTGGTGAACCCAGATTAATATAGGGACTAAGCCGAAAAGAAAATTAATGAATGTATGTATTCTGTAAAGGGCTGCACGGTGGCGCAGTGGGCAGCACGTTCGCCTCACAACAAGAAGGTCGCTGGTTCGAGCCTCGGCTGGGTCAGTTGGTGTTTCTGTGTGGAGTTTGCATGTTCTCCCCATGTTCGCGTGGGTTTCCTCCGGGTGCTCCGGTTTCCCCCACAAGTCCAAAGACATGCAGTATAGGTGAATTGGGTAGGCTAAATTGTCCGTAGTGTATGTGTTTGAATGAGTGTGTATGGATGTTTCCCAGTGATGGGTTGCAGCTAGAAGGGCATCCGCTGCGTAAAACATATGCTGGATAAGTTGGCGGTTCATTCCGCTGTGGCGACCCCAGATTAATAAAGGGACTAAGCCGAAAAGAATGAATGAATGAATGTATTCTGTAAGGAATGAATAGACTGTAACATTTGATCAGCTGTAATGAAAAAATACAGTTCTGACTCCAAACTGTTTACTGGACGTGTATATACAGTATACGATATAGCTTCTGACACTGTTTTTTGTCATTTTGAAGTGATATGCTTTTCACTGTACGTTACCTCCATCATGGCCTCTTTGTCTGTGCTGTCTATTTGAGATTGTTTGGCTCTATCCAGCTCATCATGCATCTCTGAGAGCTGGTCCTGCAGGTCTCGGATCTCAGTCTGGTACTGCTCTTTCTCCATTTTCACCTGGTAGAGTCTGATACACACACATAAACAAATACAGTCAAAAACCTGCATTCTGCAGTGAAACAATGCAGACATGTCTGGTAATCTGCTGAGCTCATGTCCATAAACCCCCGCCAATTCAAACCATGATGTCACAAAGGATAGTTGACACCTTATTTTGACAACCGTAGATAAATCCCAGAAACTTGCATATCTGACGGTAGTGTACATTTTCACAGAGTTAGAAGGATTCACATCAGAGTTCACAAAGTTCACAAAGAACTCAAATGGCTCAAAAGCAGAAGCAAGGCCAGAGTTTTACCAAGGTTTTCTGCACTGATATTGAAAAAAGATGCAGAATTTATTTAATACAGTCAAATGTGTGAGCTGAGAGTAACATGAGTGTTAAACAGAATTTTCGTGATTACAATTATTCAATTTTTGCTGAAATTCCTACAAAGAACAAATGATGCAGGATCTACATTTTTCACTCTTGTTAAGTTTTTTTTACTTTCATGCCAACTGCATCAGGGTCATCTCTGATCTTCTGGAAGAGGAGGGATGTCTGTCATTATCCCATTTGAAATTTCTACAATGAAAATTCTTGGAAATATTTTCAGAATAGTGCCACTGGTTAGCTTAGTTTGTTGCTAAGCTAACCAGCTAACAATGTGCTTCCATCCTAACGTGAAGCAAATATTTTCAAAGTTTGCAAAACAGAAAATCCCAAATGTGAATGAGGTGCATTTCCATTAAATTGGTAGAGCAGCTGACAGTAGTATTGGAAATGTTGTAAGCAACAGTAAACAAGGAGAAAGCTGATTAGTCACACCGGTGTAAATGCTCACTTTGTCAGAGTTTATTCAGCAAATGCGTTTTCATCTCCCATTATTTGCATCAACCAATTCGAAACAGTAAATCATTTTGTAAAGCAATTGGTTCAATTGTTTATAAGCTTTAAAAAGCTTTGTATCTCCCATCACTATTTCAAAATATGCAATGTGCATTAACACAATGTGCATTAACACAGTTATGGAAACCCATAAGTTAATGATGCTAAAATCTAAAAGTGATGCATACCACCCACTCTGAACACTGGGAAGTATTGAAGTTGAGTAAAATATAATGGATTTTTGGAACACTTTGCTGTAATACATGTGGATTTTATTCTCCTGTTATCCAAAGTTTTCCAAATTCTAAGCAAATTTTTGAGTGTTCATGCATAACAGAAACTAACATAAAAGTGGCATGTGAAACTTTAAGCAGAAAGCCTGAAATTTTTGTATTCATGTACTACAATAATCGTCGTTTTATTGACGAGTTTGAAAACTATTTTATATAGTGAATCTGTGTCTTACTCATCCACTGTAGTGCGCAGGTCGGCCTCTGTTTTACTCAGCTTGTCCCTCAGTCTGCTGCACTCGGCTTGACTCTGCTCCAGCTCTCTCCTCAAGTCCTTCACTCCAGCTCCTGCCTTTAGCTGCATCTCGCTCAGATCACTGCGCTTCTGCCGGCGGGACGTAATAAGAAATGACAGTGAGGACATGAATTGACAGTAACCTTACTAAACCTTTCAAATAATTGTCTGTCTGAGACACAGGGAGTCTTTTTTTGGATCTAAGGCCCAAGTAATTGGTTAATTTGATTATTGAACTTAAGGGGTGATAGGAGTGGGATTTTCGGTCAACATGGAAGCTTCTAACCGACTGACTAAACAGACAGAGGAGGGGTCCAAGGTACAGTTGACAAGTTAAAGCAGCAGAGAGAGAGAGAGAGAGAGAGAGAGAGAGAGAGAGAGAGAGAGAGAGAAAGACAGAGAGAGAGAGAGAAAGAGAGAAAGCGAGAAAGCGAGAGAAAGAGAGAGAGATACCTTGCTCTCATTCTCAAGCTGTTTCTTAAGATCAGTGATTTCTTTTTCCAGTTCTGCTTTCTGCTCCTGAAGAGCTTTAGCCTGGGCTGAAAGGTCTGGTGACTGAGAAAGAGAAACATTCATATGCAACTGAGCTCATTTCAGCATAGTGATAAATATTAGCATTCAAGCAGAATAGAAACAGCAGATATAAAAATAACCTCTTAAAATCTGAATATTTCAAAATGATGGGACTAATGCTTCAAAAGATGGGACTAATGCTTACTTACTGCATGCTCAGCTTTTCATATACAATAGATCACATGAAGATAAAGGTAACACTTTACAATAAGGTTGTATTCATTAATGTTAATGCATTTACTAACATGAACAAACAATAAACAATACAGTTATAACAGTATGTATTCATGTTAGTTAATGTTAGTTAAAGAAAATGCAGTTGTTCATTGTTAGTTCATGTTAGCTCACAGTGCACTATCTAATGTTAACAAGTAGACGTTTGGATGTTAACAATGCATTAGTAAATGTTAAACTATGAATAATAAATGCTCTACAAATATTGTTCATTCTTAGTTCATGTTAGTAAATACAATACCTAAAGAAACCTTATTATAAAGTGTGACCAAGATACAAAAAAAACATTTAAAATAAAAGAAAACAAAGCATGGCTCTGGTGTTATTTTAGTTGCTTATGTTTAAACACTGGCTCTGCCTATGCCGTTCGCAGAGTAAATAACCTCAGCCAGCCTTTATACTTTCTCCAAGAGATAGACTAAGTCTCTCTCATAAGAGGCTCACGGTCTTAGCTGTTTGTTGAACCCAATTACAATGCCACAACAACGGCTCACTTTGTTGTCGCCTTGCACGTTCCCAGCAGCCCGTGACTTCAAGGTCTGGATTTTTTCAAACACCAGGTTGACCTTCCTCTTGGTTGTGTCGTCATTATCATTGCTCCTGCAAAACAAGACAAAGCAAGTGCTCAGCGTTTATTTGGAAAAAGTATTTTTCTCAGAGCCAAAATGTGTGTGTGTTGTAGTGTGTTTGCGCGAGTGTGTGTGTGAATCCAGACTGGATCAGAATATAATCCCTGACATTTCTGGGAAAAAAAATATAAAAAATCAGCCTGGCTCTCTGGAGAGTACGGAGCGCTCAAGCTTTGAAGTGTCACCTTATGACCTGCCCACCCTAATTGCTGCCTTCTTGTAACAAGTCACATGTTTGGAAATGTGTGTCTGAACACGGACGTGGGATGCCCGCATGTTCCCAGGGCACTCAAGTGATGCATCAGGGAAAAGCACAGAACATTGGGTTACAGGCATGTATATGCAGCATTCACAATGACAGAGGAAAAACCAAGAGACCAGCACCGCCTCTCTTTCAAACATACACACACCTCCCACAGGGCAGACTGTTATTAACGTCTTCATGATGCAAGTCGCTGACAGACGTGTCAATCCAAAACACTGCTGAAGACGATAATGACCCTTAACCTGGTGCATCTATGGCACGCGCCGTTGAATGGTAACTAACCATTACCTTTGGAAAATTTTTGTCTTCAGAGCTGGTTAATAAAGCTTGCCATTGACCATGAGATATCTGATCCTAGATCTCACAGACACTGGCGTATAATCCGCTGTGCTCACCTCCCTCCACATGAGGAATGCAGAGAGGGCGGGACTTTTGACTTCAAGAATACAGAGTTGAGGGAGGGCAGGTTTCAGCTATTCACTAGAGCAGTCGGGCACCTACAGCATGTGTTTGAAGCTGTGCAGTGATCAAGCAGGATTAGACCAGGGCAGGAAACAGCTCTGCTTTGGGTGGAAATTTTGTTCTTGGAGTGAAACTGAACTGTTGGCAATGGGCTAAAATCATTTTTAATGGGCAAATAATAGTCTGCAACATCTAGTATGCTTTTTAAAAAAGGTTATTGTGTCAAATATGACTTACAGTTTGAATTGTTGAGAGAGGTTAGAGGACTTTATTTGAAAAAGTGAGAGAAATGTGGGAGTTGAAGTTTTACAGTACTGTACACAAATGAAAAAGAAAATGTAAGGGAGGTGAAATTCTTGTAATGCTATCAATATGTGTCAGACTATGTGGAAACCACCTTAAATTCAATGAAAAACCTTATTTCCCAGAAACATTTGAACTCCATTTTGAGTGGAAAACAACCCGAGAATTGCCATTTGCTATAACTTTGTATTAAAGTCAAAAACGTCAGTGTTTCACATCAAAATATGATGAAACCAACATTTAGTAGAAAAAAGCAGGATAGATCTGCAGACCCTTTTGTAATAACAAAAATGTGATTAGCAGTTAAATGTAAGCAGTTTGGTAAAATGTAATTAAATCTCCAAATTAAACAATTCATTATATTTTGATTTCAAGGTGTCAGGGGGCAATCAAGCAATTATTCTGCTTATTGAACATACACATATTGAACATAGTTCTACATTCAGAACTGTGACAACAAAGTATATTTAGTGTTAACAGTATAAACACATAATTATAATATTTGTATTGCATTATGATAATAAAATATTATTATAATACTTTTATGAATTATAATAACAAAAATATCACTTAATAATATTGGTCTATATACACATTATTATTTTATTAAGCCCATGCATACATCCGATTCCCTAAATACTTTAATAACTTTGATATACTTGCACTAGCACTAAGAGATACAAGTACAAGACTCATTATCAGCAGGTACTCATTTTTAATTGGCTTGGATGAGACCGGGGACAAAAAAACATTGTTCAGGACATCCCTGTTGTTTAGTAATTGCTCTGAACGAAAGATCTGTTTGTTGATATTATGTTTAACAAACTCATACAAAGTGATATGGAAAGTGCACTCACCCATCTTTGAGGTAACTGAATAATATCTGCTTGGCAGTCTCTTCATTTGTTTGTTGTGAAAGCTCTTGTTGACCTTTTAGAAGATCAGGTGTCACCTACGCAGACAGACAGACAGACAGACAGACAGACAGACAGACAGACAGACAGAAAGAAAGAAAGAAAGAAAGAAAGAAAGAAAGAAAGAAAGAAAGA
>CAIGQV010018273.1:347859-358852 GCA_903798115.1 Danio jaintianensis | reverse complement strand
AAGAAAGAAAGAAAGAAAGAAAGAAAGAAAGAAAGAAAGAAAGAAAGGTGTTCAAATATCAATGTATAAATATAAATTTCTGGTTCCTCAGTAATAGTGTGCATATATTGGAAAAGCAAAGACAAAACTCATCTGTTCATACCTGAGCATCCACTTCAGTGCTTGACGTTTTACTGTTGACAGAACGATGAGAAATTGATCCTGTTGTCACACTTGAAAAGCACTTTACACTCTGTGATGGTTTGGCCTCTTCATTCTTGTTCTCTACAGGTGCCACCGAAGGTCGACTCTCTGGATTCTTATACCCCAAAATAGCTGCTGAAGAGTTGGAAACTGTCCTCTGAGGCGAGCCTGGAGCACTTTTTACTTGTGTTGTGTTTCTTAGGCTAATCCTGGGACCAGTAGTGGAAGTTGGTGACACAGGAGAGCTCTTCACTCCACCACCCTTCTGTAGGAGCAATGACGGGCGAAGGAGATGTTCTGTAGACCTGCCTCTATTTCGGGAAACTTCATCCAAGTAGTCAGAGTCGCCCTCAAGACTGAATGGCAAGGCGCTGTCGACACTACGGGAACGCTTGCGGTCTTCTGGGTTTAGACGATTCCTCCGCCCTGACCGTCCCCTGCGCTGCTGAGTCTCTTTGCTGTCAAACTTCTTGATAAGCTCATCCACACCTGGGATGGAACCAGTATCAATGTCCCGCCCTGTACCAGGCAGGAAAGGGATGTAGCGCCGGTTCTCATGGCGGTTGATACTCTCTGCATAAAGCTGGTCCAACTGGTCTTCCTTGGTTGGTGTGGTGGAGCCCACAGAGGAGTTTCTGGAGGAAGAAGACTGTAGCACAGGACCACTGGAGTCAAAACGGCGTAAGGGCAGCACATCCGGTTCACGGCGGCTTCGTTCCAGACTGGAGTTGGCACTACTCACTGAGCTGGGAGGTTTAGAGGAGGGCCTGGTCTGGTCACTGGGCTTGCTGGCTATTGTAGATGGCTGAGGAACTGGAAGGCGTTTTGAGGGCTGGGACGGAGTCTGGTAGGGCACTGGATTCCTGAAAGGTGCCTTGACCTGAGACTGTGCTTGAACCTGGGATTTGACCTGAGGCTGGGTCTGAACTTGGTCTTTGGTCGGACCTCTTTGAGGACGGCTATCAAGCGGGAGTGTCTGGGGACGAACTTGAGGTTGGGCATGTCCCCTGTCATCTGGTAAAAATGGTTCTGGAACTAGGCTGGAGGATCTGGCTTGGCTAACAACTGGGGAATTGGCTCTATGTTGGGGTCCTGGGTAGGGATTTCGAATTTCAACTTCAGGTAGACTTTGAAAGCTGTCAAGAGTATTGCTCTCAGGATCATATGGCTTGAGAATCTCTGGATGTTTTTGGAAGTTTAAAAGACTGGATTGCTTTTTAGGATCTGAACTTCCATTGTGAGGACCTCCGTAGACCTTCTGTGACATAAAATCCATATATGGACCTTCAGAAAGATCCTTTCTGGTTCCTTTGAAATCATATTCATCGTAATTATATGGGCTTTCAGAATCCATAAATCCATTATTGTTTTGAGGGGCTACATAAGGGTTTGGTCCTCTCTCCTGGTTATTGAGGACCACATAGGGGTGTCCATCTATGCCTTGAACTCTGATACTGAGGCCATAGGTACCGTTGCTTTGGCCCCTTGACCGGGAAGGCTGTGCATAGGCTTGTGATATTCCAGTGTTTGGCATGCCACTAACTCTGTACGACTCCATCAGGAACACTCAAACAACCAAATCCCTCTCTCTGGATAAGGCTCACCTATGCAAACAAAGCCATAATCTCATTATTAGTTTACAGCATCTTTGCATTTCTAAAATGCCATAATGATACTTTCAGACAATTTGATTACATACACTACACACAGTTTACCTTTTTCAGACCTGAATTGTCATTCTGCTAAATTTGTGTGACCAGACCTCCAGCCAGACTCATAGTAAAGCTTATAGCACGAACCATCAACACAAAGGATGTTTGAAAAAAATCTAGGACAATTTTTTTTTTTAAACTGATACACTGCTTAGGAATTTATACTAAAGCAAACATGGATGTAGGCACGTGCCACACTCCTTGTTGTTATTTCAGTGAACTTGAGATGGATAAACTGATGATATGATGACTAAGAGTTTCTGACACCTTTACAAACAGTGCAATAACCACTTACTTAATAAGAGCATAGGAAGCATGCAGAAAGTAACTGCTGTTTCAGCCTGGTCCCAGACATTATAATCTCAAGCGCATTATCATTGCTGACTAAAGCTAACAGTGTGGGTTATATCTAAACAAAAACAAACACTTGGAAATAGGGCAAATGATGTCACTGTGCAGTATGAAGGCTGTGTTAAAAAAATAAGAGTGAAAAAAGGAGAAGATGTCAGATTTTATATTCATTATATACATTGTTTAGAGTGATTAATATGAGCGCATTATTACATGCTATTACAGGGATGCAGACAAAAACATGATTAACAGCTTCATAAAATCATAATCATTGTGATCTCATCAGTGTTGAAAAGTACAATGTTTTACATGTTGCATTTTATTTAGCTGTGTTTTCTATGATGAACCTGTAATGATTTGTTTTTGAACATTGTTTTACATTTTATTAATATTTATTTTATATTTACTCATTCATACTGTATGTGATCATATTTCTCACTTTATTTAGAACTTCAGGGCAAATGTTTGATTAGAAATGTAGAAATATAAAATAAATATTAATAAAATGTAAAGAAATAAATAGTATTTTGCATGTTCATGCCATTTGGTTCTTCAAGTACAACTTATTCAAATTCAACTGCAAACTCAAAAATCACCCAGCTGCACTCATATACATGTTTGTCAGTGTCATCACATAATTCATTCCAAAGAATTTTAATGACATACGCAATATGAGCATTGTGCCTCCAGAATGGCAAAACACAAAGCTGAAAAAATATCACCCCACTACAGGCTTCACACCATGCAACAGGCTATTATCAGCTTCCTCTGGACCCCAGTGATAACATCCTTACACCTCAAAGCCAACAAAAGATTGCATGAGTCATATTGATGTCTTTTGTTGCAATGGCAAATGGCATGATCATGGTATGCGATGTATTACAGTGCATGCAACCTGTGAGATCCCCGAGGGCTTAACAATGAGGAAAACAAAGACAAATCGGTTCATTTTCAATGGGCAAGTAAAGAATCTCCCCAATGAAGAATGAAGGTGACACTAAAGAAAGCATGAGATTGGAAGACCTAAACTCGACTTGAGGCCAAATACGACTACAAAAACACAAAATGAACACACCATAATAAAGCAAGTATCCAAAGGAAAAATCCCTCTCATTGGCCACCACACTCAAGAGAGCAAAACAACCTCAAAATTTCCAGCCCCACAAAGGGGGATGAGAAAGAACAATATGAGCAAGTTAAAAAGCGGCAAGCCCCTTTATCCACAAGGAACAGAGCTTTGGTGCAGAAAAAGGGATATGACACAATAGCCTTATTCAGTCCCTGTATCACATGTACTATGTGCAGAGGGACTCAATGGTGTTAATGTAGCTCCCTTCCTCTCATTGTGCCAACTGGAAACATGTAGCTCTGACAAAGAAGTAAACACGGGCTGTGCAAACTATTGCAGCATGGCCTCCACCTGCATTCTTACTTTTCCAAGGAGTTTCCTGGTAAAATTGCTGAAGTTTAACAATGACTAGCTACGTGTATCTCTGGAAGTAATCCAGCCCAAAAACAAGGTTAGAACTCCAGTAATAACTAACTAAATAAATAAAAGAAGAAAAACGAAAAGACAAAAAGAGAGAAAATGTTCAACAGAAAGGTTTATTGATATTCATTCTCAAGATGACAGAGTAAACACTATAACTCAGTCATCCTACAGTGAACTTTGCTTTTACTAAGAGAGTTTCAAGTGAATTAAGTTCAATTCTGGTTTTCTGCACTGCATGGTCAATCTGATCATACTGCATAGCGTAAGCATTTACTTTGGGAATCATGCACACAGCTGAACCAAAAGTTTTCTTTTCTTTTATGCTAAATAGCTTACACATTCTTTTTTTGTATAGTAAAAGTGTAGTAACCATGTTTTTTGGCGGATTGACTTCAATGTGTATAACCACACCTTTACTACAAATACCATGGTAAAATTATGAATGGTGTTGCAAAACCATGGGTAATTTGGGGTTACCATAATCGACCATGGTGACCACAAATTAACTATGGTTTTGCAAATCTAACCATAGTTTTACCATGGTAATTGTAGTAAAACTGTGGTTATACAAATGGAAGTCAATCCGCCAAAAAACATGGTTACTACACTTTTACTATTTAAAAAAAAGGTGAATTTTTGTAAGGGTGGGGTGAATCGCACAAACACTGATTGTACCAAAAGATGCTCCAAGCACTACAGGAGCACTTTTAATATCATGTATTTACCATACTGTACATGAAAATGCCCGATTGTTTACTCAATAAAGTTTTGGTAACTTTCTCAGTGTTTTTTAAACTTCAGCGTAACGTTACCTACTACCAAACTGCTCCAAGACTAGCGGAGATTCCCACACTTTTTTCGGAAATAAAACCAGAAACCAAAAGCAGCACTTACCGCTGTCTGTCGTTTATCCCCCCCAATATGCGTTTGTTTGTTGGTCAAGCTCTGTAAACAGCTGTGACACAAAGCGAAAGCTCCATCTCCTCTCACTTGCTCAAAGTCACTTGTTGCACCTCTTGTTTTCAGACTAGTTTTGCTTCAAGCACACGGGCTGTTGAGGAACGTCAAGCCCCGCCCACACTCATCAATGTCCCCGCCCACCCGCTCAGCCTGATTCGCGATCAGCTGATCCGCTCTACATGACGGCCGATCAGAACTGAATTCGCATTTCACCTGATCTCAAGACACAAAGCGCAGAAACTGGGTGTAGGCCCTACAAGCCCGTGTGCTTCGAGTATCGGTGAAATCAAGGGTTTTCATGTGACATTTCATGTGATTTGAATTTTTTTGTTTTTAGACATTTTCCTTAGTGTTGTCCAGGGACTGGAAAACAATGCTCCATTTATCTCTTTTGTTTGTTTTTGTTCTGTTTTCCAGGGTTAAGCATTAGTGCAAAGTCTAACACGTGTTTAGAATTAAAACTAAATCTATCTATCTATCTATCTATCTATCTATCTATCTATCTATCTATCTATCTATCTATCTATCTATCTATCTATCTATCTATCTGTCTGTCTGTCTGTCTGTCTGTCTGTCTGTCTGTCTAATATGAAATAAAGCAGGGATACTGTAAAAGGTCAGAGTTCAGAAGTTCATTTATTCATCTTTATTTTTTCACATGGTTAAAGAAGAAAAAAAATCAGTGTAGAAATAGATTTTCAATGTGAAAGTGTGAAGCCGTGCACTGCTGTACATTTCTTTACTCTGGTAAACTGTCCTACCTGGCCGAACTGTCACAGAATTTTAATTTTATTTATTTTTTTATTAGAGACAACAAAAACACCAAATATACAATTCTAACAAGACATCCAAATAAGAAAATAAATACAAATCAAATTTCAAGTTTATAGTTTACATTTCAGATATAAAAGAAAAAATTGTTAGCTTTGATAGATACCTCCACAGTTTCAGTACATGTAAGACGTTACATACCTTATAGGCATCAAGTTCACTATTGAAACAGTTCAACAGCATTATGCAGGCTAAATAAATGATGCTGAGAGCTCTTTAGACTGACAGCGCCATCTAGTGAGAAAACAACTGAAGACGGAATATTTGCATATGCAAATTACACTGACTCTCATAGAGATGTGAAAGACAAATTTAACACACTGGTGTCTTCATTCTGCTAGAAAACTGACAGTAGCTATGAATATTTACAAAGCAAGCCATTAAAGAATATAAAATACCAAAGACAAAGTGAATTTTCAACAGATATTGTAGGCTACTTATAATGTTTAAGCTACAAATAAGAAAATCCTGCTGTCTAAATTTGTGCAGCTTCAGTTTGGTAGATGCATGACTGTGCGTGTCCTGTAAAACTTGCTAATTATTTGTTGCTGACAGTTTAAAAAACTAAAGGAAGTTTTTTTTCCCTTAATGAGGGAAAACAAATAGCCTTAGTTTCATCCTTCTTAATATAATATAAGCAGAAAAATGCTCACTATACAGGAGCATTACAGCTATAGTGAAAACTCCAGGACAATCACTGAGCAACTGTGTTTGCTTTTTTTTATATGTGAATAGGCTAATTTTGATGTCCCCGAAGGGATAATCTACTAAAAAATGTAATGAGTTTATCAACCTCATGTCATTTCCGAATGTGCATTCCTTTGCACACCTCCTTTGAAATTTTAACAGAACAAAGACATTTTCCTCAGTATTTCCTTTAATCTTTTTTCTTCTGGAGAAAGTCTTATTTCTTTTTTTTTCTTTTTGACTAAAGAAACTAGTTATTAGAAATTAGATCATTTAAACTATTATGTTTGAAAATGTGTCGAAAAAAACTCTTTTAAGCAGCACTTGGAAAATATTAGAAACTAAATGTATTTCACAGGTGAGCTAATCATTTTGCCTTCAACTGTAAAGAAGTTAGTAAAAGAATTAAATTATCCCATGATAAATATTGTCCTATTCTAAGAACAGTGCCAGAACAGTATCAGTCAAAGAACAGTGCACTTATGAGGGCCCTCAGCAAAACTTTGTGAGCCAAAATTACCCCTTTGTATGGATGCACTTTGTCTTGTAGCCATGAACACTGTGAAGATGCAGAGAAACCCACGCAAAAGAAGCTTTATATGCAAATGTGTTCAGGATGTGCAGCAGGGAGCGCTGTCTGTCTGTTTGAGGAGCCGCAGGTCCTGATGTGAACACAAATCGAGTGACGAAGGGGTCTAACACAACGCTTTTAAATGTAATACAGCTTGACTTCAAGTTTACACATAGATGTTATGTATTTGTTATAGCCTATATTGTATAAAAATATTTTATACTGACATTTTAATACAAAAATAACTTAGGTCTGTCTGATTATTTTATCCACCTTAAGCATTTAAATGCAGCCCTTCGATTATCAGAAAAACCAAAAAAATCAGTATAGCATAAACTGTATAGCAAAACTGTAAACTTTTTCTACACGTTGCGTCATATTTTGAAAAAGAATTTACTTTTAAATTTTGCGTGCGTGTGCGTGTGCGTGTGCGTGTGCGTGTGTGTGTGTGTGTGTTTGTGTGTGTCAACGTGGTGCGCAGCCAAATAAATAAGCCGTGTATTCGGTAGTAGCCTACTAATCATACAAATACAAAATTAATGCATGCATAGAATTTTTATTATTTTATATATCATTTTATTTTATTTTTTATTTTATTTTTACACCTAGCCTACTGCCTAGTTTTATATCTTGTATAGGTTTGATAACGTGTCAATTATGTAGACTACTTTTTCGTTGTACACAAAGAAACATATTTTGAAGGAAGCTGAAAACCTAGCCACTGACTTCCCTTGTGTTTGTTTTTACTATGGATGTCAGTGGTTACAGGTTTTCAGCTTTTTTCAGAATATTCAAGTGTTCTTCAGAAAAAAGAAACTTTCTTCTTTATATAGGTTCATAACCACTTAAGCATAAGGAAAATAGCATAGTGAGCAAATTTAAATTTTTGGGTGAACTATTCCTTTAATAAATGACAAATGACATTGAATATGACCAAAACAAAACAGAAACATGAAATAGATGTAATGAAAATCAAGTTCCTGTGAATTCTCTTCAACTCTCCTTAATGATGTATATGTGTTATAGTGTGTTTTATCTCAAAAGAACAAAAGCGAGAATAAAGAACCCCTAGCACAAAGAATGTTTCGCATAAAAAGGTTTTTCAGGATAAAATTGTTCTAAAGAGAGCAAATTCAAGAATACCTGTACAATTTATGTATAATAACACATTTTGTTTTATATTTATACTATCGGGGACTGCTGGATGGTGTATTCTGGTTGGCTGATGAACTTTCTAAGGAAGGTGTGCAATTTGTTTTTAGATTAAGGCGCAGCTAAAGTTGTTCTAGGAAGGTTTTTACCACATTACAGTTCCATATCACTACACTAAATGATTTCACTTACACTATTTTACAGCCAGAACAGTCAAAACTTTAATCAAATCAAAACAGAAGGCTTTGGATGACATGTGTAAGAAATTAATATTTCAATCAGTAGAGTAGAGGACAAACTACTTGACAAATGTCTTGAAATACAACATCTGAACAATATCTTTAGGTGAGGTAACCTAATTAACTCTGGTCCGTTCAATTATTAGAAAACAACGCACACCCAAGGTGGTGATGTGGTCACATAACACATAGAACTATTGAAATACAGTATGTAACAGGGTATGTAAAAGGTTTGTATTCCAGTGAAGTGAATATCAGCTGAATAGAGTATGCAAAAAGGATGGATGATTTTTTATCTGCTGGATACAACTGAGAATCTCTGAGTTTGGACAGATCAAAAGCAGGTGGATTTAAACAGGTCCTGTTATGCTTTTACATTTTCTTTAGTTCCTAATGTTGCAGTTTTAGCATGAAAAACATCTGCAAATTTACAAAGCACAAAGTCTAGAGGGAGTTATTGTCGATATCAGCACTGTTTCTGAACTCCCTCAAATGCCTACATTGTAATCTTTATGTTTTTTGTTCCACACTCCACTACACTCCAAAATATATTCATTATTCCCTCCTGATGCAATGAGAACTAGTTGAGTTGCGTAATAACTGTATATCTTTACATAGTTTCACAGATCTAATACAATGATACATATGTGACTTTTTCCCCAACAGTTTGCACTCCCAGACACAACTAACATTATGAGAACATGCATATTTTCTTTGTGTGCTTTTGACATTACCTTTGAGCTTTTGATTGCTGACTAAAAAGAGAAAAGGACATTTTTACACATGTAGTTTGTTTACTTTTTTCCGAAAAATTAATTAAAAATGTTACAATTTTTTCTTGATTCGATTCACTTTATAAACCAATATTCCTGAATGACCAAAATTTGTAGCATGCAGCTACAGTAAACTCTCATCTTATTTGGTCAGAGCACACCTGTTATGCCACAGGATTTCATTCAGGTGATCTCAGACCAATTCTTTTGTTGCCAATCCAAGATTGCTATTGGATCAACCATGTGCGATCTCTTGGCAAATCGTAACTTTTTTGATTTAGTGGCTAATTCATATGAATTTGTACGATCTCAGTTGTAGAATTTAGTATGATTTGCTCAGCCCACAATGATGGTTGCGTTTAGGGGTGGAATTACGTGCCACGCCTCCTTTTTAAAATCGTACATTTTGACTAAACTCATATGAATTCGTAAAAATTAGCCACTAAACTGACAAATTGTAAAACAGTTACATTTCCTCATGTTATTAGGCTGGATCAGCACATATGCCTAAAATAAACAGAGAGAAAAGAAAATGCACCAGGTATAAGGTGTTTAAGCATCCTAATATTTACATAATTCACCACGAGTCGGCATTCTGTGTGCAGGTTTTGTGTCTGATTGTTAAGAAAACCTTGTATAAGGAGTTTAAACCAAAGCCACTTTAATAGTAAGAACCTCTGTTTTGGCTGACAAAGCTTTAAAACACGTGCAGATGTTTTGTTTATTGTTGCCAGAGTAACCGACGCACTGGTTGTAAAGGCATCTCAGGCTGCATCTCAGGGCACTGAGCAGTGAGTTTGCCATTTTGAAGACCACGTGAGTCAGAAAGTTGCTGAGACTTTTATTTCAGTACATTGATGTATTTCCAATTGAAGCAGAATATTGAGTAGGGGGTGGGACTTTCTTTTTGCGTGGCATTCCCTGGTACACTGTAAAAAATTATATGTTCAATTAGTCCTGCAAATGGTCAGATTCTGACTGAAGATTACAACATTTCTTTTTTTTTTTTCACTGGATTAACTCGCTGGATTATGGATTTAATTGTTCACCTATAGAATAACAATAAACGATAGCAAAAAAAAAAAAAAAACATTTTGATTTAGCACAGACTTTACGTGCTGTCTCAATCGCATAATTCGTTCAATGCACTAAAATGTTTGCAGGTACAAAACAGTCTAGCAAATATTTATATTAAATGGCAGATTTTAAAGCTAAAACAAAGCATTTATATTATATTAAGCAAATATGTAAAAATAAATAAATAAATAAAACAGTTGTTTTGTACCACGAGTAATTCTCATGTCACCATCAGTGTCTCAGTGTGTAGTGAGTCAAAGGTACTGTCCGTATCAGTGGACAAATTTGTGTACAGGACATACTGATTCATGACCTTGCAAACTAGGAAGCTGATTGAGACACACCCATAGACAAAGACTGTGGAAGACAAGCGTGCAGCCAAAGAAATGTTGACGTCTAAAGCTAACACTCTAGCTTTGCCAACACACAGTTAAGGAGAAAGAATGTCAATGGAGCAAATGTTCCCTACCCTGAATAAATGATAACCTTATCTTTATCTGTGCATCAGCTATCAACATGTCTGTCATGTCTGTCAAAAAGAAAAACTAACAAAACAAACAAAAAAACGATTTGGATTGATCTACAAGTAATGCTGGAAGTGCCAGACAATTTTGTGACTGGTAAGTTGCAGTGGCTCTTCTCATTCATTTAGATGGTCTAAACTTCTCCTTCGCAGAACTCAACGGATTTCAAGGCTGTAATGTGTTGAGCTATGAAAAGCACGTGTGATCCAAGTCAACGATAAATAGGTACTTTTTAATTAATGTAAAGATTTAGCAAAAATTGTCTCTAAAACGTCTTGTTCAAACTTCCTCCATTTGTAAAGATGTGGACTCTTCCAACACACAAATCCAGACCATCGCTGGCACTGCCCTTTATAGAACAGTTGGTCAGAGAGTGGCAGTAATTTGCATTTAAACACACACACACACACACACACACACACACACACACACACACACACA
>CAIGQV010018273.1:303760-323999 GCA_903798115.1 Danio jaintianensis | reverse complement strand
GTGTGTGTGTGTGTGTGTGTGTGTGTGTGTGTGTGTGTGTGTGTGTGCGTGCGTGCGTGCGTGCGTGCGTGCGTGCGTGCGTGCGTGCGTGCGCGTGCGTGCGTGTGTGTGTGTGTGTGTGTGTGTGCGTGTGGCTACAGAGCGTCAGTTTGACATAGTAAGATAGCAAAAGAGCTGAAACTCGCTGCAAAGGCAGATAGAATCGTCTGATAATGGGTAAATAGCCGATAAACATACCACTGTGACTGTTCCATTGACTCAGATTTAGGAGCTTATGCCTAAATAGCCTAGAAATGTTTTTAATGAATCATGTTCAGTATTGTGGTTGTCCATTGATGAAATGGCATGAAAAGTTCTTCAAAATGATTGACCAAATGGATAGTTCAACTGTTGAATACAAAACAAGATATTCAGAAGAACAACAGTGATCACACAATTGATGTTAGCCACTGTCTTCCTTAGTAGGAAACATACAGTACTAAAGAAGTCAAGGGCTACTGTCAACTGTTTGGCTTCCAGCATTCTTCAGATTATATCCAGTGTGTTCGAGAGAAGAATGAATAGGTTTGGAAGAAGTGGAGAGGGAGTAAAAATAAAATTAAAATTAATTAATTAAAAAAGGTATCAAGTTTTTTATTTGTTTTTAATTTTTGCATTTTTGAAGGAAGTCGTACATGCTCACTAACATTATTTTTTTAAAATATAAAAATACAGTAAAGCTATTGAGACAGAAATGCAATATATTTTTGGATTTACATACTTTCCTATTATTTTCATTATGTAGTTTTGATTAATAAACATACTTTCCTATTATTCTCAATGTAGTTTTGATTAATATGCTTGTGGCAAATAATGACAAATTTTATTAAAAATTCTTTTCTAAATAAAGGTTTATAAAATGAAGATTTATTTGAAATACAAATCTTTAAAAAACACTATATTTAGTTTATAGTGTTTATAATAAACATTATAATTATTATAATTATGTATAATTTTATGTTATGTTATATTAAATAACATTGTGTTATATTTAATCACATTATAATTATTCTTTACTTCTATTTAATTGAATGCACCTTTACAAAACAAAAATGCTGTAGATGAGAAAACAAACTGACTTTTCAGCAAAAATATAAAGCAGACTATATCACAAATGAAATGTTTTCGGTTTCAAATATATTAAAATTAAGTGGAATTCTCACAAATGGAAACAATTAGTTAATTTCAAGTAGTTTTAGGTATAAATGACAACATAGATACAATTAATAAATTACAATAAAAAATGCCCTTATGAAGGTGAAAATTGCTCTATAAATCAGGGGGCAAATAATGGCCTTTAATGGAAAAGTTGTCCAGACCTTAGCCCAAATACCTATGAGGGCCACTCTGAGACAGCAGTGTGTGTGTGTAGTCAGAGAGGCAGACTGGTGCTCTACCTGCCCTTCCTGTGGGGCCGCTGGCCGTCACCACTGTACCTGCTGTGGCAGCGCCCGCCTGAGCCGTCAACGGAGAGGGAGAGCCCACTGGAGTAGAGGGGTTTGAGGGGAAACTACTGCTGGTGTGGTCAGGAGAATAAATCTGCAAACGAGAGTAAGAGAAAGAGACAGAGAGAGAGATGAGTCTGTGCACATCACTCAGCCTTTAAAACCTGCATCCTGCCGCTTTCCTTTCCAGCTTTACGGGCACGGTTAGCATCCCTCATTCTGTGCTCAGCCAAAATTGGCTCATCAATTCTGCTGATTTTACAAGCAGAGCAGCAGTAAAAAAAAATGCTCACAGCATACATATGGGCTTTTAACAGCCTACGCCGCCCTTTATAATGTCTGCAGAAAAAAGCACACACAAGCCCTCCTGCACTCTAAATGCTGTGTGACACCTGCAGTCCAGCCAGCGTTCCCTGGCTTTCTGAGACATCTGTGGTTGTTATTAAGTCAAAGCCTGGGCCCACGCTGCACATCACAAGTGAAACCACATGAGCACAAGAGATTAGAAACACAGGAAAAAGGCTAAATAAATAGTGGTGGCCCATCATTACACATGGGCAAGATGTCTAGAATCATACAGCAAGGTGACAGTATATATCACATCAAATTATATCTGTATAAATATTACATAACCATTATGTTTAGCTTTGTTTTATTTTACTTAATATTTTGTTTTGCTTAGAACTAGGACAGTAAATTTTCTCAAATGCTTTTCATCCCCTTATTTTTTTATGTAAGAGCAGGCACTGCCATTTGTAAATGTAATGTGTCTGGCTTCTGTTGTCATCCACTTGCAGTTATTTTTAGCTCTACAAACCAGCTCTTTACGCTGCCTGATACTGCAAACTGGTATTTCTTACCTTATTGATTTAATGTATTGCATTGACACTTTTTTGGTTCACAGTTTACTACACTTTGATTTTCTATATCTTTCCCTACAGTGCCGAATGAATTGAATTCTTGGACATTCAAGCCACATTAAATAATGTGGATATCAAATGTTTTGTTTTGTTATAATATTACACAACCATGAAGTGTATTCATTTTTCTTGTTACTGGGTCATGCACATAAACCAACATGATTAAATTATATATATAGCAATTGTTTTCCAAAGCTTTTTTTATTACACAATGTCATCGTAGTAAACTAATTATTTGGTATATATTTCTGTTAAAATAAATAAACTAATGGTGCATTACATAATGTAAAACCTGAGGTAAAAACGAAGAACTCAAAGTGGTTTCACATTATAAACAAGCCACTATTGATGCCATTATTAGCGGTTAACTCATTTCTATGAGAATACACCAACATGCAGCCTGTCCCTAATTCATATCCCCCTCAATTTGTAAACTGCGTCCATAACGTCACTTCCAATTCATAGTTGAGGGGAGATGGAATAGAGAAAAGCAGCTGGATGATGCAGAGAAAGAGAGGGAAAAGACATGGTCATTAATCTCTCTTTTTGGAGCTCATTAGAGTGAATGAGTCTGGCCCGTGGCTGTGTGGATGGGCGTCTCGGGCTCATCTTCGGTTATGGATGAGAGGTAATAAAGCCTCTCCGTGCCTGCCCAATAAACAGCAGTTGAGATGGGCACAGCCCTGCTCACACCACAATAAACAAACAGATGCCATGAAGTAGAAAGGCCTCCAGCCTTTGCCTCACACTGTTGACAGGTTTTTCTCCATCTCACCGGTATTGTTTGCATGCACATCCTATTTAAATGTTGTCTTCAAAATAAGAAAATTGATTTTTTTTTTGTTAAGCCACATGTCAGATGAGAGTAAACATCATGCTCTGCATTCAGCTAAAATGTTTTTTTGTCCCATAATGGAAACCACTATGAAAGATTCAGGTTTTGATCCCAATTATCTGGCAGGATTTGAGAAAAACGGCTCTAAAGTTGTGGGCCATCACTTGCAGGGGATCATGAAGTCCATTTGACTTAAAACACATCAAAATGCGGATACTATCATTATTAATCTTCTTATTAAACCCTGAATGCCACACTTTTGTGTTTCAATCAACTCTGCAAATCCTGCCTGGGGCTTTAGTACATTCATCTCTCAGAGCGAACAGAGAGAGAGAGAAAGAGAGAGAGAGAGAGAGAGAGAAGTGATAGAGTGAGAGTGATTTACAAAGATACAAAGAAAGAAATCCTCTGCAACATTAACAGATATTTACTGATATAAAAGGTTATAATGCTTTTATACTGATCTTTTTCTTATTTGATACTAATGTATTCAGTACAAATTCAATTATCTGCATAATAATTACAGTGAACAACTGAATGCAAAATTGTATTATTTCTTAGTATTTGGTGTGTGGACTTTCGTTTTAAAATGACACAATCATTGAGCCACACAAACTCCACAAGTTTAGGTCAAACCGGATGACCATGTTATCCAGCAAGATTTGAGAGGACTCAATCTGACCGTCTGACCTCATTGTCAGAAATGTACTTGTTTGATTAGTGGACTAGAAGATTTATAATGTACTTCGCGTCATTATGCTGCAGCCAAAATCCTAAAACCTTGTTTAAAATCAGATTTGATGCACCATAAAAATGATAACGATACAGATAGCTAAATCAATAACTATATTTATTAATGGACAATAACATTATCTACTATAAGCGTGTTGCAGTTAAAATGCTCTTTAAAACAGATTCTGATTCACTGTCATTAAATTGTTCATCAGCTTCAAAATAAATATTCATAAAAGTGATTACAATCGTATTGTTCTACTGTGCCATTATCATTATATTTCTTGTGTGAACCCTGCCATTCTGTTAACCTTAAAATGATTATCTTTATAGTTATCATTACAGCATACATGGTGCAAACAAGCCTTTAGATTTTACTAAATTTGAATCCCAAATTTTCCATGTAGTGTCCAGACATTTGGACCCAAGAATATGATTGAGACTAGATGATGATCATCTAGATCATTCTTGACTGTTCACCAGTAAAACACTATTCTCCTGCTCCACCCTCATGTTTCAGAACCTCTCATAACTGTGACCTAATGTGTTGAAGAGAGCCATTCGAAGCATCCTGTCCAACTTCTGCTGCATTTCGAATGTAACACCACTCATTTTACAAACAACAAACGGATCTCCGCCCCCTCATCAGTCACACTGCTCTCCGCCAGCGGGGGCCCAATGAGCACAAACCATCCAAAGGGAACCTAAACAAAAGTGGCACAATGGGCGCCTGCAGAGCCGAGCTGCGGCAGTTAGGACGTTCCCCCCCTCCCCTCATCCCTCCACCCCATCCCAACCGTGTCCGTTTCACAGCAGCTTTATCATGCTAATAGAATTGAGTTTACAAATACAAAAAGACTTAATTTGTGATTATCTTTCAGCCGCACTGTCTTGTGTTTGTTTGTGTGCCAGAGTGTGCTCTTGTGGCCTCAGCCACAGTATCTTATTACATTTATTCATTCTCTTTTTTACTTTCCCCAATCAAAGAGAAGAGATTAGACGTCTAATATCTCAGAAAAGGCGGGACTACAACCTCCCTGACATCAAAAGCTTAGAAAAAAGCTTGTCCTTGTCCTCGACTAGGAGGTGAGTCTTGTCCGAAACAGTGCTGAATCAGTCCAGATGTGTTCCTACTTTAAAAAAAAAAAAGGCTTGTTGTGACTTACTGTAGGATAAGCAAGTCTGCAGGATTTTTTTTGGAGCTAAATAAGTCTTTAAGTTAAGCTCGGCAAGTTTTAGAGGTTATTGTAAGCTCTGGTTTCAGGGACACATTAGGAACTCGCACGAAGGCCAGCACTCATTATCCAAACCAACGTATAATCCCCAAGCTTTTATGTACAGCTCCTTTTCTTGTATACTGCGAGATTAAGAGCACAATTATCCGGGCTTAGGTCCAGCAACATCCACAAACACATCCACTGACCTTATTCAATCTCTTAACCTTCTGCACTGCTACTAATACCCAGCCTAAGAGCACAAGTCCCGTCCTTTAAAGAATTAACTGCGCCATTATGTTGAGTAATCTCGCCTGTGTCTACGACATGAAGATCCCGAAAGCAAGTTGGACAACATGCGGTCTGTTTACCAAGCCATATAGGGTTCAGATAAAAAATAACGCAAAGTCTTTAATCCGTTTCCATGGTCTACAAAAAATAAAGGGATGTATATTTATGGAAGTCAATCCCTGTTCTGTGAAATGGTTAATGTATGCATTAAGTGGTCTGGTTGAATGGAGGAGGGTCTTACCGAAGCCAGGGCTTTTCCCAGTGCGTCTCCAGTCTGAGAGCTTCCAGTGGTGTTCCCTCGGTTGGCAGCAGCTACACAAAAACCACACAGAGATAGAGCATTTACATCGGAACAGAGCGGACACAGGCATTAGTGTCATGTATACATTATTACTGAACAGCAGCTGGTACTAGATGTGTTAACTGAGCAAACTGAAGTATACTTTACATTTAAATACATGATAAACCTTCAAATATTCACTGATATTTTGATCACACTTTATAATAATACACTCTATTAACTAAGATCTTTAGCTCAAACTACTAATTTGCTGCTTATTAATATTTATTAACGTAGTAGTTGGGTTTGGGTAGGATAAGGGATTTAGAATAAGATCATACTTTGTAAATACTAATAAACAGCTAACATTTTAATTATAGCCAGTTAATAAGCCAGTAGTTAACAGTGGGAACTGGTATTTAAACTAAAGTATTACCAATATGTTAATAACTGATTTATCATATACATATTTTTATATGGCAAAACAAAACAAATTTAAAAGTTAACACTTCAGAATAGGGGGAATAAGTGTTTTTCCTCAATAAACTCCTAATTACTGCTTGAAGTTATAGGAGAAGATATTGATGGTAAGTACTAGTAGTTATGTTTAGGTATTATTATCCATGTTAATAAGCAGCTACTTAAATGTATTTAATACTGTGAAATAACTTGAATGCTTTAAAATTGTATTTATTCTTGTCACAGCAAAGCATTTAGCAGCCATTACACCAGTCTTTAGTTTCACATGATCGTTCAGAAATCATTGTAATATGATGATTTTGTGTTCAAGAAACCTTCCTAAAAATGTTTTCTTAATAATCTGATCCCAAACTTTGAAGCTTTGGTGTACATATTGATTATGTAAAATGTTTGTCAAGCACAGATTTGTGTGTGAGACTAACAAATCAACATAAACACTTTAAATGTGATGTGTGCGGGACAGCGTACCCATGACCCCCTCTGTGGTGTTGACAGGCGGGGTGTGAGATGCGGTGACGAAGGGTGAGGTGCTGGCACTGCTGCGGTGGAAGCTGGACATGGGTGGCAGACTAGCGTTGATGTCTGTGGGCGACACCGAGTGTGGCGGGTAGTTCTGTCACACACAGGGAGAACATGGGAAACTTTTTAGTTTTATAAACAGTTACACGACATGAGAGGTTTGTTTTTGATCTGATCCCACAGAGCTGGGATTCGCAGCGTTCTCACCAGGCGGTCGTGTGAGTGTAGGTTGCTGTAGTTTCCAGACTGTGGCATGTGAGATGAAGATCCTCCCAGCATTCCCCCATATCCTGGCTGACTGATCCCATTGGACAAGTTCCACTGGTCAGAGGAATTGTGGGTCCCATCTGCAAGTAAATTTGAACATTAAACATGGGAAATATCTTTGTTTCTAGCTCCAAAAAAGTGGTTGCCAGTAACTAAGTATTTTCACTATTCACCTTCACTACTGTACTTTATCGGAGTATATTCATTTCATGAAACTTTTACTTTTACAAAAAAATATAGCACTTTTCACTCCAATAAATTTTTTAAATTGTAGCTGAGTAAAAAGTAATTTTGAAAGGGAAGGGAAGTGGAGAGATCAGATAGTGGCGTTTAATTTGTAAACAAGCTGAGTTTTATCATGTAACCTGTTAAATTGGTTGACAAATTGCACTGAACATTCTCCTGTAAACAACTCACTGATTCAAATGATCCATTCACAGTGAGTCCCTGGTAAAGAACTCACTGATTTAAATGATCCATTCAGAGTGAGTCTCCTGTAAACAAATCACTGATTCAAAAGATCTGTTCACAGCGAGTCTCCGGTAAACAACTCACTGATTCAAATGATCCGTTCAGAGTGAGTCTCCTGTAAACAAATCACTGATTCAAAGGATCCATTGAGAGTGAGTTTCTAGTAAACAACTGACTGATTCAAAGGATCTGTTCAGAGTGAGTCTGCAGTAAACAACTCACTGATTCAAAGGAACCATTCAGAGTGTGTTTCTAGTAAACAACTGACTGATTCAAAGGATCTGTTCAGAGCTAGCCTGCAGTAAACAACTCACTGATTCAAATGATCCGATCATAGTGAGTCTCCAGTAAACAACTCACTGATTCAAATGATCTGTTCAGAGTGAGTCCCCTGTAAACAACTCACTGATTCAAAGGATCTGTTCAGAGTGAGTCTCCGGCAAACACTTCACTGATTCAAATGATCTGTTTAGAGTGAGTTTCTAGTAAACAAGTCACTGATTGAAGCGAGTCTCCAGTAAATGATTTTATAAACAGATCTGAATGTGGTTTCATTAGTTTTCACTTGAATTATCTGTGTGGTTATAAATGCCTATTATTGTGGTTATTACTGTGAAGTACTAATCAATACTTTTGTACTTTAGTACTTTGACTCAAGCAATATTGAAAAGGAGGACTTTATACTTCTACTGGAGTAATATTTTATTAGGGTATACTCATGTGCCTAATTTGGGTATTTTCAAAGTAAGTTACTTTATAAACACTGGCAAGCAAGATCCAAAATGCTGACAAACACGTAAAAACACACCATAGTTTGACAAGTGAGCAGAAGCCTGACCCCCGCACTCCTCATTTCGGATAGAGGATGTCAAACAGACCAGCCTCTCTTTAAGTCTGCTTTTACACTGGAGTCTGAGCCAAGCGTGGAGCACAGCTGAGATAACATTCAGCCAGCCGCAGCTCACTAGCTTCCGCCTCAACTTTTAAAGTAGAAATTCCTCACAGACCGAAATGGCAGTTTAATTTTTATCAGCCCTGATTGGCAAAGCTGGAATATGCGTAGTTGGTTTACTATCTATGTCTTTGAAGGCAAAAGCGTGATAGGCAATGACTAAAACGTAAAGGAAAGCGGGAAAAAGGGTTCAAAGCACAGTGTTGGAGAAGGAATACCAGGAACTGTGTGTTCAGGGTTAAAAATGTTATGACTACAGAAAATATAACTGAGACAGGAAGACGATTTCTTGTTTCTCTGTGACATCCTGGAAACTTGTCAACATTTATTTATTTTTTATTGGGTTTATTATGCCTTCAGCCTGAATAATGAAATAGCATGTATCTTAAAAAAACATCACAATTTCATGTGTGTTCTTATGAAATATTTCAGCATTTACTGCAGTGTTACAGTTTGCATATCATCTAGTAGTTGTCTCTGCATTTGGCAAAAAAGTAAGTGACGCTAATTCATAGCATGCTAGACTTCCACTGAAATTCTTAATGTGCAACCAGTGTTTACAATCCTATCAAGCCACACGTGCAAAGCTGTGAGTATTAATGAAGCAAGACAATATGAGGATTTATTCATTCAAAATTTCTTTCATGCTATATTAAAGATTACTATATTAAGTCACTAAGTGTCATAATTGATTTTTAAGTCACACTGGGTCTACAACAGCAGGTCATAATGGTGTGCGGGTCATAGTTCATGTAAAAAAGGCTTATAAATAAGAAGAAATATTTAAAAACAACATTTTGTCCTTTAACATTTAAAATCCTTTAAATTTAATAGTATTCAGAACAAAATATGAAACATAAATTATACTGGCAAAGAAGCTAAATTCGTCACTTACTGCCATGATGGTGTTTGTTAACTAGATTAATAAAATCTATATACTTAAAGGCAGCTAACTGAATAACACAACTAGTTTGACAGCAAGAATTTTGATTGCATCTTCTGCCACACTGATCCAAGAGCAAAAGATATTGTATAATAGAAAGCAAGTATTCGTGTTTAAATGCAAGTAAAGTGTTTAAAATAACTTTGATGAAAATCAATTATGGTTATCAAAATATGGTTTTGTCATTTAATGTAACAGACTGAAACATGTATATTCTGGGCTGTATTTATTAAATACATATAAAAGAATAATTGATCATTCCATCATATTTGTATCATATTTAAAATGGTTAAAATCTTTTTGCTCAGATATGGTTTTGTAAAAACCAAGTGTTTGTAGGAAAGTTGGGAACTATATAAAAAAAAAAAACTATCAGTATTTTGGGGCTACACTGTGAGCCTTAAATATATTCTGTTAATAAACCATTACATGATTCTTGTTCGAAATATGACTGACAATAGTTATTTTGTATTGTGTTACACTGAACAACATTTCAGTGGGTGTCATCTGTAAATCAAAGATTCTTTGCTCATAAGCAGGCAAACACGGAATCTGCGCGCACAGAAATCCACAGATTTCCGCAGATTTTTAGCCCATCATTGAGTCTATATATTTACTATATATTTACTTGTGTAAATGTGTGTAAATTTATATTTATTCAGTTTTTAAATTAACTTCACTAATATTATTGTGGAGTTTGCATGCTCTCCCAGTGTTTGCGTGGGTTTCCTCCGGGTGCTCCGGTTTCCCCCACAAGTCCAAAGACATGTAGTATAGGTGAATTGGGTAGGCTAAATTGTCCGTAGTGTATGTATGTGAATGAGTGTGTATGAATGTTTCCCAGTGATGGGTTGCAGCTGGAAGGGCATCCGCTGCGTAAAACATATGCTGGATAAGTTGGTGGTTCATTCCGCTGTGGCGACCCCAGATTAATAAAGGGACTAAGCCCTTTGAACTAAGGGACTAAGCCCAATGAATGAATATTATTGTGATATAATAATAGTAATATTAAAATGTTCATATGATTTATTTACAATACAGTTTGTAAAGTAATATTTTTTGTCTTTTCATAGATCTATTATAAGAGAGATTTGCTTTGTTTACCAAATAAGTGGATCTAATTGAATTTGCATTACAAACATTAAATAAAAGTTAAAAATGTATTATTATTTATTTCATTCATTAAGTTTTTAGATATGATACTCCTAAAATCATTCCGCATAATCTTTTTACAAAATTCTCCGCAGAAATAGCAAAAAATGTCAGCAGATTCTGTCTGGCCCTACTCATAAGTAAATACACAGGTCTATAAGCAATTTAAATCTGTATAAAACATTTATTGTTTTAATGTTCAATAAAACCTTTCTCATTATTGACCCATGTGTTTGGGTCCTCTGTATAATGCTTCTGAGTATAAAAACAAAAAACACAACCTTTGAAGTAAAAAAAAAAAGTAAGTGACTATCAAACAATGCATAAAATATAAATGAATAAAATGCTCATGACTGACCGAAGAAAGTGCTTGCGAACATACTGCTGGGGGGGTTTTGGAGACGGATAAGATGGAGGGTCTCTGTTGAAGTCTTCTGAGCTGGGAGATGGTGCATACACCTGCAGACACACACACAAATAAAAAAAAAAAAACATTACAACTGAGAACAGACAGGTGTTTCTACCTAATATAAAACACAGCGACCATCGTCATTAAGCGCATCCTCATACCCCTCTGTCTAACACACACACACACATACCATGAAACCTGACTGCATAACAGAGCACAAACAACACAACGCAAAGCACATGGCAAATTACAAAGTCTTTGATGAAACAGATGGCTAATTTAGAAGTCGTATAATAAAAAAATTGGGAGGATTATCTGCAGTGTAGAGTGTGTGCGCTTCAGCGCTTAATTGTAGTATAATGATGACGACATGCACGAACAAAGCATCGAAACAAATGGATTAATATGTGAGAGCGTTGGGGGTGCATATGTGTTTGTGTTTGTGCATGTGTATTTTAGGAGCTTTGGGGTTGGATGGGGTCGGGCCAGTGGAGCAGTGGTTACAGCTGCAGAAATGCCCATTCCAGTAGAGGAGGATCAAAGACATGAGGCTACGGCCCAGTAATGTGGCTCTCTCAGTTCATCGGCTCCAGATGGGACAAAACCTCTCAGAGGGGGAGAGAGAGAGAAAGAGAGAGAGAACACTGGCCTGTGTCACAGGAAAGGGGACTCTAGTTAAACATGTTAAAGAGAGTCTGGCTCATTATCTGTCATTAGGTGAGACAGACTCACTCCTCATTTTCAGGTGTCCCCACACCTGCTGCTTGCATTCCTCGCATCGTGGAGTGACTGCACCGTCACGTCTGAAAGAACCAATCACTTTAACGCAGAGCAGATGTGCAGCTCAATGTGTTTCAAGTTACTGCGAGTTAAACACAAGCTCTCTCTCCCTCAACATCACAGCAGCGCTTATTCTTGAAATAAAATCACCCCACATGATATAATGTTAACACTGAATGAAAGGCTAGATCCTTTATATACAAGCAAACAGTCATACAAAGATTTAGATTTATAAATCAGTTCCTCCAGGATTTTTGTTTTAAAAGGACTTTGTTTTATATATTCGCTGTCTAAAATGACATGATTTTGTGATGACTTTTCTTACAGCTAATGGTATTATTTGCTTCAACTCTTCGTGTTTTGCTGTGAAAATACACACAAACTTTGATAAACTTTCCCTTATTTGATTTCAAGGACCACTGGATTCTTTACTGAGTGACATAATAAATTGCAAAAATGTTACATTTCAGCTTCATTTGATTATTTTTATATAATGTACTTACTGTTAATTGATAATTTTTCCCAAGGTAAGCCAAGTTAAAATCCAATGTGACAAATGGTCACATCACCTACCTATTTGATTAAAAAATATATATAATTAACGCAGAATCAAATAATAACTTATTTATTTGCTTGAATATTAATTACAGTCACACTTTACAATATGGTTAATGTACTTGCTAATGTGAACTAAGAATGAGCAATACTTGTACAGCATTTATTAATTATATTTCAACATCAACTAACATTATTATAGATTAATAAATATTGTAAATAATGTACTGTTCATAGTTTGCTCATGTTATTATATTAGTTAACTAGCATAAACTAATAGGACTTTATTGTAAAGTATTACCTTAATTCCTAATTAATTAACTATTAATGAAATAGTTAATGCACTAAAATTAAATAGTGACCACATTCCATTTGTAGCTACATTAGTTAACAAGAACTAACAATAGAACATAAGTATTAATATTAGTTTTACCATAATTAATATCATAAGAATAAGAGTTAACATGAAAATGAGCTAAATGAGCAGATATGTTATCATTTACTAACACCGACAATCTTAACTAAAGGGACTTTATTATTATAAAACGTCACCAATCAAATTTAAATGTATAATGAACTAACTTAATTACAACTAATAAATGAGTACGTAAAACACTGCCAATTATTGAATTAATTATAATTGAACATTAATATGATTTGATTTCCATTCTTGTATCCCCCTGCTCATTAATATTTCAGATGCGCGCTAAAGATCTCCTTCATCACGCACACACAAACACACGGCTGCAGCATGTCATGACACACTCTGCATTACGATCAACATCTAAAGCCTTTCAGTCAGCTTAGCCAGCTGTGTGCGGCCGGGCACCTTGCTGAGGCGGCAGGACGGGCACATGTGATTGGCAGTGAGTTTGTTCATAAGCTGCGGCTGCTCCCGTGGGTGAGCAGGCGCACACATGTGACCCGGGCGCTGGAAGTCCCCTGGTGATCCCAGGTTGGGACGGCGCGGGAGAGGGGCCTTTGTCTCCGCCTCATGGCTCAATGGGCAGCATATGGCAGCGGATAATGCTAATTGTCCGCTTTACCCCGAGCTAACCAGCCGACCCGTTAATAAACCTTCCTAAACACCGGCGCCCCGCTCCTCCACCACCAGAATGAAAGCAGGCATGAGAGAAAGAGCAAAGGAAACGCTTCCTTTGACCAGGGCTTTAATTAGGAATCTGTCAGTTATTCACGACCCTCTGATCTAAACCCACGTTTAAAAGATTTTTTTTTCGCTCTCTGTCTATTGTATAAGAGAAAATAAGCTGTGGAAAGAATTTAGTAAAATTATTTGATGTCTTTCAATTATATTTAGAGCTTGTGATTATGATTTTTGTATATTTTATTTAGCTACTTAAATGTTTACCATACTGCAAACCACCTGCATATTGACTGCAAAATTTTACATAAATGTTCTGTATTTCTGTATTTAATTTTTCTAGGCCTGAATAATCATGATTTGTGACCACAAAATCAGTCTAATGTTGCACGGCTATATTTTGGGCAATAATCAAAAACACATTGTATGGGTCAAAGTTTTTTTTTTTATGCCAAAAATCATTAAGATATCAAGTCAAGATTATGTTTCATGATTTAAAAAAAAAAAAAGGAAAAAAAAAATATCTACGCTTATGATGGTTTTTGTGGTCTAAGGTCACATTTTTTCCAAAAACACAAATTTCATCTCAAGCTGTTATTAAAATGTAGTCACAAGGAAAAAGGCAATATAAAAAGTATTTTTTTCCCAGTTCCTGTGTGAGTAAATGGAGACGAAGGCTCACGCTGATGAGTAAAATGAGTTTTTCTCTCTTTTCTCGCCTGTCACACCTTCCTTTGATCTGAAAACCACATCCATCACAACAACACACGGAAAAACCACTAAACTGTCAACATATGGATAAGCCCAGCGACAACAGCGAGAGAGGCAGGGGATAGAGAGAGAGAAATGATTACAGAGGAAGAAAAAAAAAAGGCCGAACAACAGACTAACCCACAAGGACGGGCTCAGAGCAGAGGGACCGCGAGTGACAAAAAAATATCCTGCCTCTGCATGTCACTTGTTTGGAGTCGGATCGCGGCCCGAGGGCCTTCCTTTTCAACTCCCATCTAACACACTTATCAAGGCGAAAAGGCATGCTACTCGCACACAATGAGCCCCTATTGAACACAGCAGCTCTGTCCTGAAGGGACACGTTTTGACTTTTAAAGCCGAGTCTGTCTACAAAGAGCAGACGGTAAAAGTTTGAGACTTGAAAGCATTTTGTTCCTTACAGATACAGGTGGAAGCCTTTCGAGAGGAGAAAAACAACACAAGCGTCGGCTTTGAACAACTACAGACAAGCACGTTGACTCATTATGCAAAGTTTCTAGCAGAACAAAACCTTCAAAAAGGCTGAGTATGAATCTGAAGAAAGAAGAAAAACAAAGAAGAGCCCTTTCCAGAAAAAGGCCACATTGGACATCTTAGACATAAAGCTACCGCCTCAGACAAACATTTATAATGCATACATGTGAGAACAGGAGAGAGGAAATAAAATACTTCACACGTCATAAACGGACCCAATCAAAGCCGGGGAGGCTGCTCGCCCTCCAGGGCCCGGCTATAAAACTATTGGTACCAGCTTGACATTCAAACAAATCAATGTGACTTTTATCTTTGTTGATGCTCACAGCATCTGACATTTAATAAATAAATAATAGCTGTGTGCCAAGATATAAATAAAGCAACACAAGGAAGGGTTTATTGGGCATTTACCCACTGCTTTGGATCATAAAGCTCAACTCTGACCCAAGCGAGCCACATGCTCCTCATTTTCTCTTTCCTCCCAGCCTGCATTACGAGGCTGGAAATACTTAATATAAAAAGATCAAAGTGAGCTTTGTGGTGCAGGAACAAAGAGATCTGTCATAATGGCCTACAAGGAAAGCTAACTCTGGACTGTGTCAGATGACCTCAAAAGAAGTGAAAACACAAGCTGGGGTTTCGCATTCATCGCTAGAAATCAGCCAGACTTTTAGGAAAGTTGTAAAAACAAAAAGGATTGTTGCTGCCCTTGTTAAAAGCTGTATTAATAATGTGAGAAACACGTCAATTTAATAAGAGAGCTCATATTAGGCAGGTAACGGATCATTCTTGAATTCAGCAAACAGATGGAGAAATCTCTAGAGTCCTGCACAGACAGAGAGAAAGACATCAGGGAAATCTACTGGAAACTTTTTCCTCTCCACTGAAGTTGTGCGTTCAGTGCTTTGCATCGTCTGGGGAGCAGCGACTCACTTTTGAGGAAATAAGAACATTCTGCCCCCGTCAAACACATGTTTACTTGGCCACCTAATTGAAGGCATAGAACAGATATTGTTTTCTATAGATAATTATATTATACACTACAAACTAACCCTCAGTTGAACTATAATATTAATAAATATTATTTCTAAAAAAATTTTTTTTTATTTATCAATATAAATATGTCCACAAAATAGTCAACTAAACCTGCCCACATCTAGCTAAACAATGTTATACATACTTGCATTTCTTTACTTGCTTATTCTAAATTTTAATTTTCCTATGAATCAATTTTACTTTGAGTTCATTTCCTAATTTAAAATGTATCAGATTTTGCTATGCTTTGAAAAACTTTATGCCAAGTAAAGACAAACCCGCACGTATCCTGAGGCACAAGTGCAGGTTCAAGTCGCCACCTCTTCTTTCACATTCCCAATCACACCCGAATAATTTTCAATCAAATTACATGAACCATTTTCCATCTGACATCTTTTTTCCATGGTAGTTTGAGCAGATTTTGCCATCTTGTCGCATAACCTTTAAGTAAAGCCAAGTAAAACTCACTCATGAGACACAAGCACAGGTTTCTCATAAGCCTGAAGGACCAATCTGATCATCAAGCACCTGACAAACGTTCAGCACACACATGCACGCATACGAGCGTTCACACGGACAGCCACACGCAGACAGGCAAACAGGCATCGTGAGAGGCACACAGAAATCAAAGGGCCTGTGGTGGAGAGGTTTAGGAGTCCCATCAGGATTCCTGTAGAGAGAAGAATGCCTGGCTGATTAAAAACAGATGGAGGAACAGCGATGCTCAATCTGCAAACAGGAAAGTCAAACCTCAACAGACAGACTCTCTTCCTTAATCATTCCCAGACTCCCACTTGTTATTATTGTGAGCCCATCAGCAGAGCTAACGGTGAGCAACAAGCATCAACTATACAAGTGTTCATGCCAAATAACTGCATTTTCACCAAGGACAGAGTGACAGACTAACAAATCTGCCACTTTCTCCTTAAAAAAAAAGAGATTTTCACATTTTGAGCCGCTCTCTACAATAGTTGAAATCTGAGTAATAACTCATACTAAATGGCAATCGAAAGTAAATGTTGACCCAGCTCAGACTGAGGTAATGGAAACACTCAGCAGTCACACACACACACACACACACATAAGCAAAGCCGAGAGCAGCGAGACCCTCAACTCAGTTTCTACACGCTGAACAGACATGGCTCAGCACTCCATTTAAGCTGACAGCCCACCGCGCGCATGAAAAACATGTTTACTTACACACTTTTCCCCAAGGGACAGAAGGCACTCACCGATTTTCCGTTGTAGTAATACATGCTGCCCATTCCAGGCACGGGGTAGGCGCAATACATGATAAAAGCCTCGGCGATACTGGGAAAGACGTGGAGGCAGATACAGAGGATCACTTTTCACAAACCCGCTCCCTACGCATACATCCACCCGCTGCACAAGGGACTAATTCCTTCAGTGCTGGCCCCCTACACATGGATCTACTCATAGACAACTTATGCAAAGCAGGACCGTACCAACTCCACCGGCACTGAGGGGAGGGGGGTGGCTTATGGGAGGAGGAGGAGGACGAGGATGGACCAATACCCAGAGCTCGGCTCCCCTAAAGCCTCATAAGTGCTGAGGCAAAGAGCGGAGGGGGGAGAGATGGAGGATAAAGAGCAAGGGAGGGGCGGAAAACAAATGAGTAAGTGGATTGACTTGTACTTAAAAAAAAAAAAAAACAGACAGAAAGGAAATTAGAATGGTGGTTTTTTTCCGTGCGAAAAGGGGCCGAGCAAAACACTAAGACCACTGTTGTTTTCATTTACCTGTTGATTCGACTCATCTTTCACAGAGTAACAGAAAATGAAATAAAACACTACACTGACGTGGTTTAGAACTGCACACAAACACTGAAACGGAAACACACACTGGACTAAATCCTGAGCTGATTAATCTTTTGTTTAGTGATTATTGTTTTTCTTTTATGGAAGGGTTGGATGGAGGTTATGGAGAGGATTTCTACAGTCAATAGCCTTGCATATGAAAAAATAAACTAAAGTTTAAAGGATAGCTGTATAACAGTAATACAGTAATATATTAAATATATTATATGTAAAAGTTATATATTTTCAAACTACTACAAGTACACCTACTAATACATTAGAACTCTGAAAAAATACATCACACATTCCAAATAATATATGAACAAATAAATTAAATTAATTAATTATATAAATTAATTATTTTCCAACAGTAATAACAAGAAATGTTTTCTTGAACAAATTAGATTACACATTAGAATGATTTTGAAGGATCATGTGACATTGAAAACTACAATAATAGCTGCAGAAAATTCAGCTTTGTCATTACAGGAAAAAAACAACTTTTTTTTTAAATATAGTAAAATATAAAACATTTATTCATTCCTTCATTTATTTTCCTTTGGCTTAGTCCCTGATAAATGCTGTTTTATTGTAGTTTTGCTCAAATAATTGAAGACTTGCAAAAAGATTTGACCAACTCCATACTTTTGAACAGTGATTTATTAATGTACACCATTTCCAATCTGAGAAATTAAATTTTAATCTGCATTCTGAGCAGTTTTGAGACATTGAACTTGAAAATATTTGCATTGCAAAAAGATGAGGGCATCAAGACACACTTGATAAAAACTTTTAAAAAGACTGCATATAATAAATCGGTTAGGAACATGTGAATAACTCAATTTTAATAAAATAGTACCTTATAATTCCAAGATAGCGTGCTGCAAATACTTCTATAAAAATTACATCTGGACACACAGATGGCACACAATTAGAATTACTTTCAGCACTGATAACATTGAGTTTTATGCAACGCACTTGTCTGCAAAAAACCAAGTCTAGTGGCGAATGTTGCGACCTGTGGCTGTTGTTTCAACAGTCCCCCACAGTGGCGTGACAGCAAATACAGAACACATCCAACAGCTGCAGAGGGGCCGAACCTGACGTCAAGCTCTGAGAGCAATGACGCTCCATTTCCTCACACATCCCCTCCTTGCTCTCACTTTGTACCCACTGCTCCCCTTCCTGGGCCTCCTGCCCATAGACCAAGGGGGCGGTAGGGTACACAACCCAAATAACAGGCGCGCGGGGGGTGGGAGAACAGAATGAAGGGAAGAAAGGGAAAATGAAGGGAAACGGGAGGGTGGAAGTGAAAGAGAGGCAAAAGCAACGGGCTACCCACAGTCATGGAGAATGAATGGACAGGGGTGCAAAAATAGACGGGGAGGCCGAGGTCATCCACGTGCTGTGAACATGCTGACCTGTAGTGCCATCGGCCTCTTTAAAGGCCCACTCCGGGCCACTCTACCCCGGGTCCTTTCATGTCTGTCACTGCAGGCTTCCCAGTCCAAACACCGTCCTCCATCGGCCCATTCACAACATTATTGTTACGGAAAGATGAAAGCCTTCCCAGAAAACGATACTTTATTATGCTTTCCCCTCTAATTCTATTATTATTTATGCTCTTTTCTTCTCCGAGAGAGGCTCTTTCAAATGTGTCCAAGGTGGTTGCGATCCACAGGCTGGTACCACTTTAAACCTGGAGCTGTTTCAAGTCAGTTCTTTAGGAGAGAGAAGGCCGTGATGGAGGAATGCTCGAAGGCTCCATAAAGCAAATCCAGATAAAGAATGCACTGCTGGGAGGAAAAGAATAATGAAATGAAAAATAATGAAAGAGACAAATGAAAAGGGACAGAAATGAAATCACAAATCACGGACACATGTCCAGAGAGTTCTCAGTGCATGTTTGCTTTGTTCTCACAAAACTTCCACACAGCTGCCACACATAACTTCATTACGGTCACCGCTGTGAACATAACCAATCACGGCTGAGTTTCGCTGGTCATTTATTTAAATAAGGTTGGTTACATTGAGTTACCAGCTAGGTACAATGCCATCAAGTCAGGTGACTTTTCCTGTAGAAAGTGGAAAAGGAGATTTACAGCACTTTCAGACCTGTAGCTTGTTTGTGTGTTCTGTAAAAGGAACTTAATTTAAGTTTGGTTCACTTTCACTAAGCGACGTTTAAAATTCAGAAATTCACATGCAAGAACAATTGCTGGTCAGAGTGCAATTATTTACATTTTTATCGCGCATCAAGATCTGCTGGCTTTTTAAAGGTTTTCAAAATGGGAAGTTATATGAGTCATGTGATCCTACAGAAATCATCAAAATATTCAGATTTGTTGCTCAAATTAAAATAATATTAATATATGTAAGGGATAATGTACATCCAGCCACGTTGTTTTCACAGAATAAACCCTGACATGCTTATTAGCTGTTTTATAAGACAAAAGGGCTTTATTCTGCAAAAATAACCAACTTGATCCACAATATCCTGTTTAATACACGGCTTCTTGCCACAAAACTAAACTATTAAACACACAATTTATAGAATGTAATAATTTACTACCTCTTTAATTAAAAGAAACTTGCAGAAAGAAAAAAAAAACAGATACATTATCTTACTTATTATTATATGCCAAATAAGTGACAGATAAGCTAAATAAAATGTGCAAATGGATGTGTGTGTGTGTGTGTGTGTGTGTGTGTGTGTGTGTGTGTGTGTGTGTGTGTGTGTGTGTGTGTGTGTGTGT
>CAIGQV010018273.1:284251-303750 GCA_903798115.1 Danio jaintianensis | reverse complement strand
ATGAGCATTCTGTTATGTGCTTGTAATGATTAATGTTTCCCTGCCTGAGGACAGCACCTAGACAAAACACACGGAGAAGACGGCACGAACATTATATTGGAATAACACCGGTATTTAGCGAGCGTCTCCTCCAGACATGATAAATCCGCCAGGGCCCTTTCATCAGGGTCCAGGAGAGCGCTTCGGCTTTTCAAGTCGTCTTGCGTGTCTGGGCCAACGCACTAGACGAGCAACAGGTCTTCATCCAATTACGGTGTATCTACCTGACATCAAGCGAGACGAAAGCGGCTCACCCACTTACCTGACGTGCACCAACACCCACACACCCCTACACTGACACCTTCTGTACATGTGACATCTGCTGTCTGCTGACCTACAACCAGTGCGTCTGGGGCTCACGTGAGGCCTGCGCTCCAGCCAGGTAAATCATGCTAGTGTCGCTCAGATTAGCTGCGCTTTACACACATCACATCTTAAGATAATCAGCTCTGACTGTTGATAGAGCACGCTCTTAAAGTGACCGCTGCTGCGAGGAAGCACATTTACACAAAATACAAACAAATGTATTGACGGTGAGCTGTAATCATAATAGGAGTCTAAATTACAACATATTTCTTTGCTGTACTCTCATCCGTAGATGAAAGCAGCACATATCTGCTCTTTGTGAGCTTCAGATTTAGGGTCTCTGAAGTCTGAGGTAGATTTGTGGCCTGAACAGATAAAGAGACTTGTTCTCTGATAAAGAGGTGCTCGCGTCTCTGTTCAGCATCAAACTCAAACCAGGAGCATCAATCTAATCACTTATCTGATGAGCTCATATCCTATCAGATAGACACACACACACACACACACACACACACACACACACACACACACACACGCACGCTTACCTAGCAATTTAAACGACAACATACTATAGACTACTTGTGTTTCATATAAAGCTAAACGACTACAAATGCGTTATGTTAAAAGTCGAGACTAAAACTTCAAAAAAACACGACAGTAAAATATTGCGCATATTTATGAGGTTTTAATTTAATTTAAATATTGGATCAAGGCTACACTTGCAGCCTTAATAAATGTTACTGACATGACGCCATATCATTATCAATCATTAATTCATATATTCAGTATATAGCTGTGGTTAGTGTTGAATTAATCTGTAAGTTACTTGTTTTATGACTGTATTATCAGAACTTGTCCATAGCTCATGATTCACGAGGGTGTTTCTGGTTATTGTTGCTTTTGAATCACATTTTGAGAAACTGATCTATGCTGACAAATTTTGATGTTGAAAATGTAACATTACAGTTTAAGAAGAAAAAAATATTGAATTTAAATAAATACACACAATTCCAATTTTGGTAAAATAATATAACCAGAAAAAGAATATTTATTTTATTGTCAATTTATCAACAGTTTAAATTAATAATTATTTGCAAAACGTAAGGCTCATATGGCACAAAAAGTGTTATTATTTACTTTTTTTTTTTTTTTTTTTAAAGAGTGTGATTAATTGTGTGTTTGTTGTGGAATTAAGTTTCTTATGTAAAGCTTGCTATAGTCTTCCATAAGATAACATATTTTTGTTTATAATAAGACAGTTTAAATGACTATAATTCACCTCTGAAGATGACCTACTGTATAGTGGGGTTTGTCAGACTTAATTCCTTCCACTCAATGTTGTCTCTAAAGTAAAGCTAACAATACACTGACCCATAGCAGTGCCCTCTGGTGGCAGGATTACGACCTAATGGCCTAGAGGACAAACCCCAGACAGACATATGGGTTACAAGTGAGCTATAATGAGCCCAAATATCCGATAAATTTAGGAGGAAGTGGGATGTCTAAGGATCAAGAAGAGCGCTATTAAAAGCTACAGGATATGTCTGAACACATAGGTCATGAGAGGTAATGACCTGAGAGCGCGAGAAAGTAAGCTCATACAGATCAACCAGAACACACTTTTTATTCAGCATCTCTAGTAGCAGGATATGCTCTTTAAAACAGAAATGCGAGACCGTCAAAAAACAAACCAGCACCGAGGAAACACAAAAGCAAAAAAGAGAACAGAGATTTTCTCCAGAACAAAGAGCGGTGGCCACATGAAAGACCTACATCAAACTGTACTGTTATTCTTTACAGAGCTTTAGTGGGGCCTTTTATCCCAAGGCATGTCCGACTACACAGGGTCTTCACTGCCAGGTTGTGACCTTGCATTAGAGACAGGGGGTTCAAAGAGAGAACGCAACCAAAAAAGGAAAAGGAGGGGGAAACAACCCAGAACATCTAGGGGACACACAAAAACCCCAGCGTGGCAGTGTTGTTGACCTGCATCAACTTGCATGGCCTGTAGATGGCTGTATAGTCAAAAACGCAGGATGAATCTTCTGAATGGAGGAGCTCCAGTCAAACTGACATCCTCTGAGCTTCAGGCGCTAGTCTCATGTCCTTGTCGCCACAGTGGATCATAACCTTCTTCTCACTTCTCTCCTGGTGCTCGTTTCCTCGCTAAGTGCAACTTGTGGTGGAGCGAAGATGCCCGAGCGATCTGTCAAGAGTAAATGACAATCTTTTTTGTCATTCACAGCCAGCGTTCTCGCATGCAAAGGGCCCTGGAGGAAGGCGAGAGCTCCCTGCTGCTTTCTCTCCTTGCCTCTTTTCCCTTTTTCTCCGATCATCTCTTCTGGGCGCCCCGGCGCAGGCAGTGTCACATCAAACAGTCGTGGTCATGACAAGGGTGTTTAAAAAAAGCAGAGCTATTTACACACATAGGCTGTAGCTCCAGGCTCTCAGCCAAGTATAAATCTCCCACAAGATGCAGTTACTTGCCCAAAGTCATGAGGCCGTTCATTCGCCTCTGACTTGGTTTCTCTGGCTGTCAGGAGAGCTGGGGTCCTTCGGCACAGGTGCCCACACAGCTGCCTGATAGCGTAGCTGCTACTGTACCAGACGCACAAGCAAACTGCAGCACACACGTCTGCCACGCTCACAGCAGCTCATCTGCTCACACACACTAGCAGCCAGTAAAACAGTTAGTCAAGCATCGTATAAGAAAAAAGAACATATCTGCACTTATGTGTATGGCTTAGTGTGATAATCAAATTTCAAAGTTTGTGATTTGATTAAATACATTCATATGCCAAGGTTACTGTAATTAACAAAACAATAAAAAATAAAAGTATTACATTAACTGAAAGTAACATTCTAGTTTAAAAAATTAATCTAAAACATAAAGCCATATATGCATATGCGACCCTGGTCTTATTTTGCATGGGTATGTTGTATGGGTCAAAGTTATTGATTTTTCTTTTATGCCAAAATTATTAGAATATTAAGTAAATATTATGTTTCATTAATACTGTATATGTAGTAAAATACCTACCTATGAATATACCAAAACTAAATGTTTGATTAGTAATGTGTATTGCTAAGCACTTCGTTTAGACTTTAAAGTCAATTTTCTCAATATTAGAATTTTTTTGAACCCTCAGATTTCAGATTTTCATATAGTTGTATCAATCTCTGCCAAATATTGTCCATCCTAAGAAACCATACATCAATAAAAAAAGCACATTTATTCAGCTTTCAGGCAATGTATTATCTCTGTTTTAAAATATCTACACTTATTACTGGTTTTGTGGCCAGGGTCACATATTTGAGAAACACCAAAACTAATAAAAATAACAGAAACGGCTGCAAAAGATATAAACAAAGATGGAAACAAATAAATATAACACAATATATTAATAAACATAAAACAAAACATTAAAATAACACTGACATGCTAAGCATTTCACAGTGAACTGCAGAACTGTGTTTATTTACACAAGTTCTAAAGTAAAAAAAACTATTCAACACATTATTACAAGAGTAACATATTGCCTTAATTTAAAGCTACTGAATAAGAAAAACAGGCTATTGCATTTCCCTCCTAAAACCATAAGCCCTTCTTCCAGTGTGTCTAATCTTGAAGTGTTTAGTGACCGAACACCAAACATCCGCTATCTTTCTCTGAACCTTTCTCTTCAGTTCAAGGGTCAACGTGGCTTCCTCGGCTTCCCAAAACAGCAAGCACACAAATCAAACACGGTTATAAATATTTGTACATCCTCAATCTGCTGCCATGTCTTATTTGGGCCTTTATGTCGTAAAGAATGCCCTCGCCTCTCCAAAACGGAGCGGATGTTATTCCATAAATATTTACATCCACGCGTAAACTACGCCGATCCATCAGCCTCGTTGCGCTTAAAAAAAGTGATGAGCTGGTAAGAGGTAAATAGTTAAAGTATTTTTAGGTGAGTTGGGGGTTGTATTCCCTGCGGAGGGCCTGATGATGGGAAGCATTGTGTTCGTTTTGTTTATCAAGCAGCTCTACGGGCCTCTAGTGGGGCTCGTCTGCTTACACAAGCAAAAGCTTTCACAGGCATCTGCAGCTGCGAGCCCACTGTACAGGTACCCTGCAGACTGCATGCACACACACACACAAACACAGCTGCCCCAGCAACCTGACGTTGCTCTGCAGGTGCACCTGTGCCTACCAGAGCCCACTTTTACACCTTTTGACTTACACCTAGACCTTTGAAAGTCCATCCAATAATGATGACTGATGGCTGTCACACAAAGATGGTCCAAACCAAACGGGTTTCCAACCATGCTTTTGCACATATGTTGGGGAATTACATTTAAAATTCTGGATGGAGACACCAAGAACATTTCCAAAAGGGTGCTGTAACAAAAGCACCTTCCTCTGAATCAATTCCTAGATTTACATTAAAGATCGTGTGATTTTAGCATGCAATGCCATTAATTAGGTTTTGATTAATGAATTTTGTAAGATTGCATTCAAATGCTGGATAAAAACACTAACAGCAAAACGATGAATTGGGCCTCATCATATTAATATTACAATATAGTTTGAATTTGTGCCAGCTCGATGCTTTTGAAGAATTTTTTCTAACGTTTGCATGGTGGTTTCTATCTAGCACAGGGACTAGATGACATAAAAATTTTAACTTGGCAAATTTACAAATGCATCTACAGGAAAAAAGTATTTCAAAAAGATAATCTAATATTACTCACAGATTTTTTTAAATAAAACTGTGCCTTGACGTGCTGAAAAGGGTAATTGAACATGGATTTATAAAAGTAAAATATCTAAACTAGTCAAATGGAGGTAACAGGTGTTGCAACTACTCAAATGATTTCTGAAAATTTGTATGCCTTGGAAATGGAGCTCAAATGTGAACAGCAAAAATGTTAATAAGCTACACAAAATGTCAATTAAAGACGCATAAAACCACAATAAATTCATTGAGGGGCATCAAAAATTACTTAGTGACTTGACTGTGTGTGTGTTATAGAAATGTTATCATCGGCAAAAATTATCAATTTATCAGAATAGTTTCATCGCCAGAATAGTTTGTGTATACTGTCTAATAGGCTAGAAATGTTGGAATTATTTATTCTTTGTACATTTTAAAATCTGTACACACAACTTGCATATATGTCTTGAATTTTCTGCACTAATTCATAGGCAACACTCCACAGGTCTACTGTTTCCCAGTCAAAGAGAAACTGATAAGTCCGAATAACAAAAACAATATTAACAACTCAAAAAACAGAAAAATAATAGAATAAAAAATGGTACAAACTCATTTTAAACATTCATAACTTCTGGAGAGAAATAAAATAGCCCTTTTTTTAAATCAGCCTTTTACAACACCTACAATCAATTTTCCCAAAAGGTAAATATATTATTCTCTTGAATGTACACAATGGAAAAGTTGATTTATTCACTAATAAATCTTCTTTTTTTGTGTAAATGAAATATACAATTAGAATGTAAACGAAGGCACTGCTCTTATCTGCTGTGAGTGTGATTTTTAAGAGAATCTGGCCTTTCTTACAAGAGCTGAGGTTTATATTGGCGGCGTGCAGCTCCACTGCTCAAGCCCGTGCTGAATTGAGCTGCTTTGAGTTATGAGTCACACAAGTGCACCTGCGGCCATGTGTTAAGTAGTGACAAATAAAAGCCCTATGTCCATTTACACAACAAAGACATGTACCCCACGAGGCCACCAATCTCTCCTCAACACCCTTATCACCCCACCCCTCCATTTTTTTTCCCGTCTTCCCTTGTTTTTTTCCTCCGGCATAAGTAGAGAAAATTTATCTGGCTCCCAGTTTCCCCTGGGTCGAGTAGCACCGGAGCGACTCTGTTCCAGACAAGTTACGATTCAAACACAAATTTAAAGACAAAAGTGTGCAAATTCAGGAATAGTGGCACTTGATTTTTCTCCTGCGTGCCGTGCGATTATTGAGAGCTCACAAAGACTAATCCTACTGCCACACGGCCCTCAAAGGCCCCATTTTGTTCTGCAGGAGGAATCCCAATCCCGCTGTATTAACGTGAGGGGGATCCTCATGCTAAAGCCGCTGCATCTGGGAGCGCATTCACCGCGACCAGCCCTGCAGTTCGAGGGCGAATCTAAAAGGAGGCTTTCACTATCTGCCCTCCGTTTCCCCACAATGACTGCTCAAATGTGCGATTTATGCATGAAGAATGGATGGGAGGGAATTGGGCGCACGGAGGTCACAGGCGGAGTCAAGCTGAGCTCCACACTTCCTCCGAATCCTAATGTCTGCCGCTCCACCGGGATTATCGCCCATGGAAATTTCCCCCCCAATTCCGCGTTATTAATCTCTGTCTGTCCTCCTGTTCTGGCTACATAATGACTAATTAAACATCAAAAGAGCTGTGGCGGGGATGCGGCATGACAGCTCGTGTCCCTGAGCCCTCGTCCCCATGGGAAAGAGAAGAAAAGGGGGGGGCGAGCACTGATGGGGCAGCCTCACAAATCAATCAGCCATCGTTACTGCACACCTACACTGAACGCTGGATTCGCGAGCAAAGGCAGGTTTTGGCCTCTCGTGTGCTCATGTTTGACATGCGCACAGGTACGTGATGCCGCCGTGTCAGAGGACGACTTTGATAAGACAGAATTGAAAAGCGTGTGTGCTGCCGTTCCACCGGCTTTCATTAAACGTGTCTGTTGTGGCTGTATTGCGCACCAGCATCTATTTTTAAAGCAAAGCGATGGCAGGAAGATGAAATGATGCTGTACTCACAGATGTAGGCAGGCCGGGAGGGGGCTTACGCACTTTCTTTGTTTGCAGAGGATCTGTGGAGAGAATACAAAAACAACTTTGAGACATTTGAGAGGGGGGGGGGGAAACAAACAAGCATGTGGAGGCACTCAGTCAGATGTCTTTTTGATTAGGTTTATAAAGACAAATATGAGAACATTAGTGCAGCGGAAATCGAGGAATTCTTTAATTCGTGGTTATGAAAATTTAAGCCCTACTGACTTTTCCTCTGTTTGTGTTTATTAGCGAACCTATCCATGATGTCATGCTTTCTCATTGAGGGCATTAGGTGGGCACTGACCCATTGGAGCCGAGTCCTGAAGCGGGCGTCTTCTTGGATTGGGGCCAGTATAAGAGTAGAACGGAGTGGGCGACTTTCCAGGAGTGGTGACGGGTCCAGGGCTTGCCAGCTGGATATCTGACCTCAGATTAGACTGGAGAGAGAAAAGAAGAGAGTTCAAGACTGATCCTGCATACCTATAAAGGGAACACCTAACACATATGTAGAATCAAACTAATAAACTAACAGATTATTATTTTCACATGGCAATGCATAAAAATCATTTACTCAAATTCCATAATCTGTCTGTCTGTCTGTCTGTCTGTCTGTCTGTCTGTCTGTCTATCTATCTATCTATCTCCGTATTTGATCAAAATTCAGTAATAGCTAATTGGTAATGCTGTGAAATATTTCAAATTTAAATAATGCTTTTGAACTTTAAAATGTCATTTATTTAATACATTCCTTCATTTTATTATTTATTCTTGCTCTATTATAACCAATTACTTTACATAAAGACAGCCAAAATACTAATTAATTCTCATTTTTTAATGATTATAAATGTCTTCATGGCAGTTGGACGGAGAATTTAAAGGAAAGTAGCAAGGTATAATCATTTTAAATGAGAATGATTAGAAACACATTTTAAAAGTACAGGTCAGAACAACCATGTGTTTTTATCGTTACATAAACAACTCCTCATTCTAAACTGAATGAGAACGGAACAGTTTTTCACCCATAAAATTACATTTCATCATTTAGTTTTCACAAAGCAAATTTAAAACCTAAAATTAGACTCATTCAACATGCTTCCTTTGTATAAAACATCCCTTTAAAAATTTAATTTGTAATTAAAATGAGTCCTCTAATCTTTGACCCACATAAACACACACAAACACAAATATCCGCGTGACTTTAGTTTGCGTCATGTTAAGTAGTGCAGTACAATATTAAAGAGCTTCTCTCTAATGCACGCTGAGTCTCCCAGTATGACTCCTGTTACCTGATTCCTTCTATTCTCAGCCAGTCGGCCTTTCCTCCTCCTCCTCACGCTACTCTATAACTCAGCAGACGATTAGGCTAATTGAGCTTCTTCTCTAATTGGCCTCTTAACCTAGTTTGCCACTCCGTCGCTCAGCCCGGATGTTGGTCAAGGGTGCGACAGCCTCAGGGAAAACCATTTACAAAACCTGAAGCCTGCGCTAATCTCCCGGTCATCAGACGCCGCTTTCGGGGCCACTGTCTCTGCTCTCTCCTCACGTAATTGGCTCTCCGTCGACAGTCTACTGGCTCTGTCCACTTCATGGACTCTATACCGGGTGTTTTGTCAAGTTAAGCCGGCAGAGTTTCTTTTTTTTCTTCCAGGGGAGTTGACAGCTCCTGAGATCAGACAGATGGTTTAATGAGACTTGTGCGGGGCCGCTGTCGTACCCCCCTGCCTCACTGCTCCTTTAAGCATGTGGATGTGTCTCTGGCCCCGTGTGGATGTGTCCCGGGGCCACGATCAGGCCTGATCAATAGCGCTTCAGCGAGAGCAGAAGGGGAGGGAATCAGTAGGTCAGACTGATTGGATCGATTCCTCCTTAGACTTCAGTGAGCTGCTGGCACTCTCACATCAATAACTGCACAATTGTGTGGGTAAAAAGAGGAAAGAGCAGAAAAACTCTGTTTTTTATTTATTTTTTTATTCTGTAACGAGGTCTGATTGTGGCCTTCTGTGAAGTACAAACTCTTCATTCATAGCTTAACACAATTTCTGAGCTCATCATACATTCAGCCATCATGCTTTGTATGGTATTCTGTGACAGTAATTTTATTTTTATTTTCTATCTTCTCTTTTTCACTTTGAAAAGTGACAGTCCACAAATCCCTTTTATCTGTTATTAGCTATTTAATAAATTTAATAATCCCTTATATTAGCCATTTAATCACTGCATCATTATTCTTTTCATGTGTATATATATATATATATATATATATATATATATATACACACACACATATTTATACACATATATATGTATGTATATGTATAATTTATATATCTATATCTTTTCAAATGTATTATAATGTATTAAATGCTATACTTTTATTTACATGCATGTTATTAATAGAAAAATAAACTACAAAGTATTTTTAGTCAGACTTTTATCATTTTGGCTGTAAATATTTAATCTTTTATGTCATTTTAGTTAGCAATTCCAGAATATGCTATATAGATTTTTACATTAGTTTTTTTTAACTATTTATATATTAAATGTGTAATATATATTCATATATGTTATAAATAGTATTTAGAATAATAAAATATACATTTCTTCGATGACGAAAAGTCTAAAATCTTTTATGTGATTTTAGTTCACATCAATAAAAACTAAATTATTAATCATATAAAAAAAATATTACACCTAGATCTTTAATTTATTTATTATGAATAATACTGGAAACATATCCAATATGAAAGTTGAACAGAAGTCATAATCAGTGCCCCAATCTTGGCTACAGAAGAAAACACTTAAAATAGCCGCTACTCCTTGAATTCGGCTGATTAAAACAAGGGCCATCAGATCGTGTGAAAATCAGGTTGGCTTCTCCTTTACAGCAGGAGGAATGAGGAGGGAAAGTGACAGGCTGTCAGAGAGGCAGCATCATTGACATTGACAAGGCAAAACAGACAGACTAGCGTTGCCTTTGTTCAATAATATGAAATCCTCACAGCAATATTATCTTCTTACTTTTAGCCGCAACACAAAAACGAGATGGGGAAGTGCTGGGGTCAGATGAAACACCGATAGAATACTAATTTAGCACTCAGGAGAGAGTGATTTTAGGGAGATTTGCTGTGGTTTATTATAGTGATGTGAAATTAGTCGAATCCTATTTAAAGATTACATTCAGAGAACCAGTGGTTCCATGAAACTAAAGGGGATTAAAGAGATCTTTGTTAAATTGAATAGAGAATGGAGGGCGAAATTGACATTTTCTGAAGAAAAACTTGCCGAGCCGTTGCTGAGCAGTTGTTTGTACTTAAAGTTCAACATATGACTTAGATCTTTGGCATGCTTTTTCATCTTCCTGCTTAGAAATGTACTAATATACCTATTTTTGCTGGTCGCATGATTTGAGGTATGAATATCCAATGCAAAGCTGAACTGTTTTCAAATCCCTAATACTTCACTCCAAAATTGCTAGGTTATTGCAACCCACATTTCGGTAAAATATGAACAAACTCAAGTGAGTTTGAGTTATAAATTTATGCTGTAAAAATATCCATAAATTAACAGTTTTCCGTATTTTGTTATTTATGCTTTTTTTTATGCTTTTGAATTGCATTATGGGACCTCTCCACCAGCAACTTTTGATGTTGAAAAGTTGGAAAAAGTTACTCATATTGGCATTTTTATAGTTTGAAGTGAATATTGCCTGGGTTGGTGTTGTACACTGTAAAAAATGACAATGATTTCAACGATAAAAACTGTAAAAATGCTACAGTAATATAAAAAAATATATTTTCTACATATACGATTGTACATATACATTGCTAAATATATGATTAATAACCGTAAACTGACTTTCTCAGAATTCCCTTCATGACACTTGATTTTTTATGCTTTATTGTTGACATTACGGGCGACACGGTGGCTCAGTGGTTAGCACTGTCGCCTCACAGCAAGAAGGTCGCTGATTCAAGTGTCGCCTCACAGCAAGAAGGTCGCTGGTTCAAGTCCCTGCTGGGTCAGTTGGCATTTCTGTGTGGAGTATGCATGTTTTTCCCGTGTTCGTGTGGGTTTCCTCTGGGTGCTCCGGATTCCCTCACAGTCCAAAGACATGTGCTATAGGTGAATTGGGTAAACAATATTGGCCGTAGTGTATGTGTGTAAATGAGTGTGTATGGATGTTTCCCAGTACTGGGTTGCAGCTGGAAGGGCATCTGCTGTGTAAAACATATGCTGGATAAGTTGGCAGTTCATTCTGCTGTGGCGACCCCTGATGAATAAAGGGACTAAGCCGAAGGAAAATGAATGAATGAATGTTGACATTACTGTGGTACTTTTTAGTTTTTTTCCTCATCAGTGATGTGCATTAGAGTTTTATGTTACATCTAATGTTGATAAATAATGTTTATTGCATTATTCAAATTTATGTGTGTTACCATGATGGTGGTTAGTAGTTGTGTGAATGACGCTGAGTGTCTTCTATATATCAGTATGTTTCTCTACTCCTGGGAAAAGTTGTTTATGATGAGCTTTGGTTCATCGTATGACCACCTGCTTGTTTATTTTTTGTCTGTGTAACAAAGGTATGATGTGTAGATGTTCATACTTTAAAACACTGGTGTATAATACCATAAATGAATAAAAATATATGGTAGTTTACAATAAAATGTAGAAAATTATTTCACAGTTTCTACCGCATTTTTAATGGTAAAGTTAAACAGTTGTACATTTTACAGAGTAGTAATAAACTGAAAGTAACTAAGTGTTATTTTACAGACTTAATTGTCTATATATTATGTCTTAAATTGTTTCAAACTACTAAAAAGTAAAAAGAAAAAGTCACTTTGTTAAACTGCACAGTTGAATTAAAAACATCACAATTCGACAGAGCAGAGATAAAAGTCCAATTCACAAAAATGCAATTCACAACAGTAAATAAACTGAAAAAAACTGCAAATCACAAAAAACAGAACAGATACTTGTTTTTACAGTGCAGCATTTAAGGTTATTTTGATTTTATTTTACAAATCTTTATTTTGAAATAACCCAAATGATCTTTTATTCAAAGTGAACGTATAAGAAATGGCAACAGTATATTGACAAAAAGCTCTGCTCTTTGTGTGTGTGTTCACGCCCATGTGTTAGCAGGTGAGAGGAAAATGACTGCCCACCATGCGTTAGCCTTTAAAACAAGTACTCGGCTTACATGACAGTCTGGTCAATCTTGTGGATACTGAGAAGTAGTGTTCATTATAAGAGCACTTGACAGAATCACAGGGGCTTCTGGGCCCGCTCACATCTGAACAATCATCTTCCTGAGTGAAATGTCAGGCAGATTGCTGGAGATAATAGCAGTCATCTGTCAACTGCATCCTGCCGCAACAATCAGAATAATCCTCCACACGGGGGACGAGCGCAGAGCTTTACCTACAGCCCAATGCTGAGCTCTGCCGCTCGTCTCTTATCACTGCTGTATTCTCCCATTTCTCATGTTTGGATCATGACATTTCCAACGACAAGGTTAAAGATTAAAACTGCAGGGCAAGCGCTAGCGTGATGCTGCTAAAGATATTACGAAGCAACAGAGAAAACAGAGAAATGCATGAAAAGGTGGGCAAAAGGGTTTTGAATTAGTTTTGATTAAAACCTTGTAAAGACACTGATATACTCACAGCAAAGTCATGTTTGTTCTTCATTTAAAAGAAGTTTAAAATAGCAAAGCAGCAGTTATAGCGCTATACGCTAATGCTATTGAGATGCTATACAGCTTTATTTACACGGCTCTCTGAAATACTTGATTCTGATTTGTCAATCATGACATTCCAAGGTATGTTATTCCCAGAAAACAACCCCTAAGTAATAACACATGCTTATTTGGGTATGAATTAAGTGAATACATTCAAATCCATATTTATATGCTAATCTTTCACGCGGCTGTTCTTGATTGTGTCACCATCTTAAGACTGAACAAATAAGTAGGTTAGTGTAGGCTACATTCAGCCATTTTTGTTTCTGTCAGCTTTATGTTTAATGAAAGAGTTAATAAATTACTACAGTACAGATCAATGTTTTGTGTCTAATTGTGTCATTGTTTGGAAATAAGGCTGCAATATGCCATGTAATAATTCACTTTACGTCAGGCTGCTCTTTTGTGAGATCAACCGCATAGATGGACTTTATCCCTTACATGGTGTTTAGATAAATATAACCTTGATGATTTCCTCTCAATAACAAAAGAAGATGTGACTAAAATTACAGCAGTGAGAAATCAGCAGTTAAGAAAACCAACAGATAATGGCAATGTGAACATAGCATAACGAAACCTAACATGCAACTAGCAATTCGTCACTCCGGTCAAGTAAAGCCATGTCATTTGTTTAAATACTTTAGAGAAGATTTTGGTTTGCAAATGGTTTGGAACTTCTTAAACTCTAAATGTCCTTAATAATTTTTGTCTGAAATTACTTATATATTTTGAAGAATATGGGAAATCAAGGATGTTTGGTTACTATTGAGGATTCTATGGCAAAACAAAAACAATGACAAACTTGTAGCTGTAAATGGTTTGATTAGCAAAAACATTTTTGGGAACTAATAGCATGGTTTTGACTAACTTAAAAAGCTGTCTTTTATCTCAAAGCCAAAACATAGGCATGTATCTTACAATATTGGTAGCATTTAACATTTTTTAGTAACACAATAATACCTTCACATTTACACATATGTGTAAAACATATGCTGTATAAGTTGGCGGTTCATTCCGCTGTGGTGACCCCTGATTAATAAAGGTACTAAGCCGAAAAGAAAATGAACGAATGAATGAATGAATGAATGAATGAATGAAATAATTAAATACATTATTAAATACATTATTTTGCATTGGATTTGGTTCTCTAAAATCTGAATACACTTGACAACTCTTGATGTACTTTTCTGAATTAACATGAAGAACCATTTCTTAAGAGTTTCTCTTGGTACTGTTTTTTTTTTACAATCCATGCTGTAGATTCACCAGTGTGGCATTGACTAATATTGCAAGAAACACAAAGTATTAATAAGTTTCGATAAAAAAAATGATATTTGTTCAAAAAATAATTTATGCCTCTAAATGAGAACTGTTTCTTGATTCCCTAGCCTATGAGAATCCCTCAGTTTTTATTGTTTTTTTGTGGTTGTTTCTGAATTACTTCCTAGTAAAAGAAAGCAGCCAATGAGATGCTTGGCAGGAAGAGATACAGGGGCCGCAGCTGGCTGAGACAGTTTGAATATTTAACTCAATAAAAGGTGTAGAGTTCCACATCAGGTTCAAATGATGCAATAACACCTTGCTGAGGGAGAGGTTTAGCCTGCAAATGATGACAAACCTCATAAAAAGACAGGCTGTTTGGCTTTGTGAAAAATCCTGTAACCGCTTCCCATCACTGCCAAACACTTGATAGATTACTAGTGCAGATATTTCCATTCTTGGCACTCGCTGAACAAATAGGGCCTTTTATTAGGTTCCGCAATGTGCATTGCTCAATTTTCGAAGCAGACTGGGTTATTAGGCGCCCGATTCGCATATTAAAAACACTGCTTCTCCGATAATCTCTGCACCTGATAGTCATCTGTTTATATGCGCGCGGCAGACGCGGTGGCCATATTAACACGCAGGGTTCAGAATATTAATGCAGCCACCCTGCAGCCCGCATTCTTCCCACATTTGCTCAGGAACCGAACAGGCTTTTTCGCTCTTCCTGTTTTTCTTCAGCGACTAGACAAACTTAGTCTCTGCCAGGCTCTGATCTGTGCAGCTGCAGGCCAGCATAAATTCCCCAGTTCCCACACAAAATGTCTGAACTGGCATTCCCTTTCAGAAAGCTCTTTTATGAATGAGCGAACGCCAGCCGTGGTTTCATTCGTTCTGACTATAGCGCCATTCACTGCTGGCAAACCGCACACCACTTTTAAGGGTGCGCTTGTATGTTTTCTCCTCTCCCGAGACGGGCACGGGGGTTTGGACGGTGAGGTTATTAAAGGGTCATTGGGGTCGAGGGCTGCTCTGACATCATACTTAAGCTGGAGAAGTAGTCTTCCTCTAATATTGTCTCTTAGCCGTGGTTTTAACGCTAATCTTAAAGCCAAGACCCTCCACGCTAAACTAAATCCTGCTAATAACCATTAGGTATTGCGCTAATATGGAATACAGCTAAGATTGAAAAAGGAGTTTACTTCTTGGTTTTCCAGTAGTGATTACAACTGGGCAGGAGACAGGGTGAACACATTGCAAACAGAGCAAAAGCATAAGCAACAGGCCATTAAAAAATGTACAGGGGAAAAAAAATTGTGGGGGGTCTGGCAGTGCACCCTCTGACTGACTGACGTCAAGGGTGTCAGAGAGAATGAGCGCGCAGGAGAGAGAGGGAGAGCGGGAGCGGGTGGTGTGCTGCTCACACAATCCTGTCTTTGTCTGGAACATCTGTGTGGCTGAGGGAGGAGAGCAGGGCCCAGCGCTGTGTGACCCTGCTTTAATGGAAGTGCTGAAAGTCATGTTTCTGTGTGCTGAAGGCCTGCTCCCAACACATAACACACACATAAACACTCGCTCCAAATCACAGAGCTGGCTCATAATAAAAGCTATTAAAAAAGCATTCAGATTGAAAGAATTCAGACGCCACAAAACACTCTTTCAACGTTATGGGAAAAACTGACTGGAAGCTATAAACAAGGCTCCCACACCTTTTGACCAATGGCTTATCCAGTTATTTGTTATTATTTGACGATTTTGGGTACCACTTTACACTTTTTCAGTTAATGCATTATGTGTCAGAAATGTAATACTTGTTGATTTACATAACATTTATACAATTATTTTTCAATTATTTTATTAATAAATAAACCTTAATTGATGCACCAAATAAAAAAGTGACAGTAAAAACATTATAACATTACAAAAGATTTCTACTCAAAATAAGTATATTTTTTATTATTAAAAAAATTACAGTAAAAGTATTAGTAATGTTACAAAAAGTGAGCTCTGAAAATAAAACTTTTATTAGTTTTATGATTTTATTATTATTTTTTTATTATTATATAAACATTATTATGCTTTATAAGAATTCTTTTTGAAATAAATCAGAAAGAAATAACACAGTTTAAACCAAAACATTAAGCAGTACAACGGTTCTCAACTTTAATAATAATAAATATTTGTGCAGTAAAATAAAATTATTTCTTAAAGATCATAAAAATAAAAAATAAAAAACGTGAAAAAGCAATGACTGCAGGAAATTCAGCTTTGCCATCATATGAATAGATCGTACTTTAAAATAGAAAACAGGAACAACAAGTTTACTTTAAAGTAAACTTATCTAATAAAAAGTACTGAGCAGAGATCCCTGTGACTCTTATCATTTCCATGAGTTCAAAAGGCCTGAAATTCACACTTTTAAAGTTTTTACAACACAAGGTGGGACTTGTGTGCAGACTTTAGCCATTTAGGCATGTGTTACAGTGTCTGGCATGCACAATTTCAGCACTTTGGTAGCTGTGATGAATCAAGGGCTAAGTGAGAAACCTGCGATGTTCACACAAAAGCAAACACTACGTAAAAACACAACAATAAAGTGAATTCGTGGTTTTTACCTGGCATCCAGAGACGCCTGGCTCTCTCCCATAACCGGAGAATGGAGGCCTCTCAGACTTGCCTATGGAAAAACAAAGACAAACAATCAGAACAAAACCATACACATTAACCATAAAAAAACATTCATCATGTGAAAAACAAAGCGTTTTCAAGGAAGGCAAACAATAACCGTCAAAACTCACACATTCGGTGTGAGTTTTGGCAGCTGAAGGCTGTCGAAGGTCAAAAAGGGCTGTTTTATATTTCATATTTCATCAATAAGGTGTGATTTATTTCCGTGCGTATGTTCTCATCAGACAGGCCATGTCTCACAGTATAAACTACAGGGTCAGTCGGGTCTCACTCAACAATACTAATCCATCTCCAGCCTTTTCATATGGCAGAACCAGCCTGTGAGCTTTCAAGGGGCAAATAAAAAGAGCACAGCGCACAGTCGAATGAATCATGCACTTCACAATATCTAAACTCAGCAGTTTCAACCTCTCTCCGAGAAAGAAAAAAAAGAAAAAACCAAGAGACTCCTAAAGGAAAATGATAAACAACTCTAAAAACATCGTACATTATACTTGTCAGACTTTCAAACATTAGAACAAACACAGCAGTGAAGCTAAATTCTGTTTACTTCAGGGAAAAGGTAAATATTTTTGTAACTTAAATTCGGATGCTGGAAGTATTTGCGTTACACCTTCTGAACCTTCAGGTTCAGTTCTGCTGCGCTCAGGTGCACACGGTCATGTGTCTGCAAGTTTCTCCACTAGCACAGCCTCTCAAAATGCAGCAGTAATCAGGCACAGTGGTTTAACTGAAAACGCTGCTTCCCCTGTGGTGCAAACTGCTCTCAATTGACGTGATATAACATTTGAAAGTTTGCGTTTTGCAAAGGAAGAGGGAGTTGTGGGTAAGCTACAGTGCTGCCTCCCCCTTAGTCACCACAAAAGAATAAAACATCTGTCTTTCAGTGACTTTAAAGGTTAGCAGGCTCTTTTTTTTTCCCCTCATCCAGACTTCCTGGGCTGCTCCTCGGCCTCGGTTTAGGTTTCGGAGTTTGTGGCGTACATGAACTCGCAACGCAGGCAGTCCTTCCTTTACAGATGCACTTGTGTCCAGCACTGAAATATTCATTTACAGCATGTGTTTTGTCACATATTCTCTGTCCGAGCTGAATAATTTATAAGAGCGCGTTGTTGTTTTTGATCCTGGCAGAGCTGGAAGCGCTGCTCATGAAAAACATCCTACCTCGGCCAGTCTGGGGCTCTGATGCAGCGAGCAGTTGCTTGCATGGTTTGGCATGCTCTCGTGCAGCATAACCCAGCCATGCGCTGTAACATGTCGAGGGACCTTAATGCGATCAGCGTCGTAACCTCAGCCACTAAGGAGGAGTCCCAGAGGATGGGAACGGTAAACATGCGTTTAACTGTCTAGCATGCCAGAGTGAACAGACGACCTGCACTAACAACAATGGCAGAGATGAACAAAGAGATGCACCTATTCACCTGACTGCACGCATATACACCCACATACTGTCAGCATCATAAATTATGACATGCACCTCAATGAGCTTTAATTGTTGCAACGGCATAATTAAGACAGCCACATTTTACATTGCTGGTTTAAAAATGACTAAAAATAACATAAATTAATAGAAAAATTGTCTCTTGGAATAAATGACAAGATACGTATGCGTTAACAATAAAACAGTGGATTTAAAAAGATGATTATATTAATATCATTTTGGTCCAACTTTACATTAAGTGGCTTTAACTACTTTGCATTTACATTTAAATTAATCCTTTGATACAATACACGTATTACGTACAATATACATCACACTTTTTTTGATCCAGTTTCCTTTTCCCAAGAATTTGCCAGCAATTATTTGATTATTTTCTATACTTTAATAAGAACAGGTCAAAATCAGTAAGTTGTTTAATTTTTGGATACATATGTATATACAATGAATGGTCAAGGAACATAATTTCACCCATATTTTAACATTTTCGGCCTCACGGTGGCGCAGTGGGTAGCACAATCGCCTCACAGCAAGAAGGTCGCTGGTTCGAGCCTCGGCTGAGTCAGTTGGCATTTCTGTGTGGAGTTTGCATGTTCTGTAACCCAGATTAATAAAGGGACTAAGCCGAAAAGAAAATGAATGAATGAATTTTTACATTTTCACCACAGAAGTTATTTTAAAAACATTAAAGCAGACACTTCTCTTGCATTTAATAATCTTTCTGAGTTTATCAAGTGACTTTAATCAATTTAATTTGATGCAGGCACCAAAAATGTGGGGAAAAGTACTACTTTTGTACAAAGACACGTACTGTAGGCGGAGCGGATGAAGAAAAGTGCGAACAAAATTAACCGGATGATGGGAACAGAAAAATTAAGAATGACTCTGAAAGCTGTGGAGGAAGAGGAGACCCATGGGGGCCCGATATTCAGAGAGAAAGTGGAAGAACGAGAGCGAGCGGTGGAAAATTATTGGGCGCGCGTTCAAAACACTGAGCGTTCCAAAAGCTGAAAGCATCCAAAGGCGAAGAAAGGCAAAGCGGGGAGGGGAGGAAAGTCTCTCGGAATGTTAAAAATCAACAATGTAAGACAGCTCTTCCACTGCTATAGCAATTTGTTTAAGTGTTACTGGCGAGTGTTTGTGCCAAGCGGGCTGCTGGCTGCGGTGCTGATGTTTGAGGAAGCAGTGCCAGCTAGCGCAGCTGTGAGGCCACTGCCC
>CAIGQV010018273.1:269183-284241 GCA_903798115.1 Danio jaintianensis | reverse complement strand
TTTCTCTTTCTTTATTATCTTTTTAATCCTCATGTTAGTCTTTGTTTTATTTCTTATTTGAGTATGTATTAATCAAAATGACAATTGTGTGTTTTTATTCTGTATGTATATATGTATTATATAATTACTTTAAGATTTCATTCATTCTTTATGTAATTGCAATGCTTTGGCAATACTGGCCAAGACATGCAAAGCTCTTTTTGAATTGAATTGAAAGAGAGAGAGAGAAAGAGAGAGAGTTCAGAGAATATGTGAGACAGCAGGTGAGAGAGGAGTGTGTGAGAGTGAGAGGAAGTGACAGTGAGTGTGTGTGCGAGAAGGGGTCACTAGGGGGAATCTCTCCAGAAATTAACTCCAAGAAGTGGGCGTCAAGGCTGCTGATTAGCCACGTCCTCGACACCCCTTTCCCCTCCTTTTATCTCATGGCTCCCTCCACCGCCTCCTCCTCTAAGCTGGAGCGATGACAGACGGATGAAGGGGGGGTCGGCCTGATCGATACCCGCCTCACTGCTTCTCCCGGTCTCCCCTCTCTGCACCGCGACACATCATACATTATAGAAGCAGGATCTGACGGCGGATGATGAATGTTCCGGCCTCGCTGGGCTTTAAGGGACAGGGTGGTGACACGGGGGACGGGGCCAGCACCAGCGCTCGGGGAAGCGCGGAGGTTAGCCACTGTGCTATAGGTTATCAATGCCCCTGCTGACTCACAGCTAATGAGCGTTCTAGTCACACAATCTATCAAACAGGTGACTGGGGAGAGCAGAGGAGCGGAGCGATGTTTACAGGGAAGGAGCGTAACAGAAGGAAGCTGATGAGGTTATGAAGTTTGATGAGAAAAGGGTATGCCAGAAAACCATGGGATTGCTGAAGATTAAAGACGAGTCAGCTAGAGCTGTGTGTAACGTATGGAGGAGCAAATGCTGAGGATCAGTGAAGAAGCAGTCCGCTCATTTGCAAAGGTGTGTGGCAAAACTAGGAGAGTTGGAGCAAGTGACCTTGACAGTCAGCAGGGAACCATTAACGGCTTCACCGATTTGACTCCCTGCTGAGATAACAGCTCCTGCAACTCCCCACAAGGCCTCTGGGAACAACAAATACACTGGAATGGAATTTCTTGGTGGCTCTTGGCTCTATGTTGGTACCATTCTGGTTAGCATATTGGTTTGCTAAAAGCTCAAAAATCATTACAACTCCATCAAAACGGCAAAGTACTGGGCAGCTGGTGCTTTAAAGTGGTGATTTAAAGTTTAAAAAAAAAATACATGAATTCTATCACCATTTTCTCACTTTATTTAGTTTCAGATCTGTATGATTTTCTTTTCTCTGTGGAAGTCAAAGGTCACATACACTGCAAGGTTTTGGTATTTAAACACAATTGTGAACATCACTCGCTTGCAATGAGTCTGATGCAATGGTAACTATAGCAATGTTTTAGTGTCTTAAAAGTTTAGTTCACTCAAAACTGAAAATGATGTTATTGATCAATTACTCACACTCATGTTGTTCCAATCCACTGAGACCTGTGTTCATCTAAAAAATTTGATCGCCAATCAGATTTTCAGGGTGTAGGTTTACTACGGGTTGTATGATGTGTTGGCATGAGAGTCATCAGCGCAACGTGTCATATTGTGACACATTGTGACACAAGTGTCATATTGCCATAGCAAACACACCGTGTGTCAGTATGACCTGACTGAAGAGAGGACATACAGTAGTCAAACAAAGTCATTATTACAGTTTTTTTGATGCACAAATTGTTTTGTTTTTTTAGCTTCATATGATTACAGTTGAACCACTGAAGTCACATGGAAAGTTTTGATAATGCTTTTAGTTCCTTTCTGGACTACAAAAAATTTGCTTTGCTGTATATGGAAGGTTAGAGAGCTCCTGGATTTCATCTAAAATATCTTAATTTGTGTTCCTAAGATAAACGAAGGTCTCAGGGGAATGGAACGACATGAGAGTAATCAATAACAGAATTTTTTGGGTAAACTAATCTTTTAAGATTTTGATATGAGCCAATTTTAAGCAACTGAAAAATTTGAAGACTTGGCATGGTCAGCAATTTTTTCTAAAGCACCTTCAACAGAGGCAGCATGCTTTGTTAATGTTTGGAAGACTTTACATAGGATCCTCTTGAAGTGTTGACATGCCCACTCATTATTAAGTGAAACTCATAAGGCTACACTCAAGCAATGGAGTTTATGGAGTTGATAAGGAGGCTGATTGTTATTTGGTATGTTATTTGGTATGTGGCTTATTTATTTCTAAGATCCAGATTTTCTTAGCAATATAATCTTACAACACTGAAGTGAAAAGCATCTTGTCCCCTCTGCTTTCACATATGATAGATTTAACTAGTTGTATAGTTTGGTTTAATACACACCACATAGAATTTTTGTAGGTGTGTGTGTGTGTGTGTGTGTGTGTCAGCCAAATTATTGTCAAATATATGTGCACATGGCCAATATAGAACATAAATGTAAATATAAAATTTCCAGATCCAAAAAAGAAACCTAGATTGACCGCATTGACTTGAAATCAGGTTTAAAACGACATGAGGGTTTAGAGTATGAATGGGCAAACTATCCCTTTTAGAGAGCCTCGTGTTAATTTGAGTTTAAAATTACACATTTGCAACACATAAAACAGTGAGAAATGTCAGAGGCAGTTGTCTCACTGATCACACCTCTACTGATTTTAGGCAGTGAATGTGAAAGACCATTCACATGAAGAATGGCAAGATTTCAACAACAACAACCGTCAGCAGTTATGAAATGCCTTACTGTTATCAAGATGTTTTGAGCTGGTAAGTGAACAGCTGGCTTAACAGTTGCAGCTCTTGTAAGCAAATCAAGACACCAGGCACAGACCAGTCCTGTCACCAATATGCCATTAAACAAGGCACTTAAACAAGAGGATTGTACAGGTGCGCACTCTCCCCAAAATACTCTCCCTTGCGCATGCTTTTGATGCCAATGGGTTTTCGAAGAAGATTTCAGATGCAAAAAAAAATATGTTCAACCTAATACTTAAGACCTGTTGATATCATCAACACCCAGGGAACAATATACACTACAAAAAGAAATAAAAAAAATATTCTCTAGTTATGAGCACGTCTTCTATCTCTCACCACAGGCCTGTGTTATCGCAACCGAATTCTTAAAAACAGTCTTCATATCAGCACTCCTTTATTTGCGCTGAGTAGAAAGTAAGAAAGAAAATAAAGCAATAGTCTTCTGCGGCATCGCCTGGCAATGCTTGTCAGGAATGGTGTTTTTCACCCTGTCTCTCAGGGGAAAACAGGGGCTGTACTGGAGGAGTGATGGATGGAAGCGAAAATGAATTCATCAATTTCCCCGTGAGGAACTGCGAGAAGCAACAAGGAGACGTCCAGGTGTTGACATGCGTGTCCGTGTGGTTTGTGTCTGACACACACACACACACACACACACACACACACACACACACACACACACTGTTCACAAACACACACATTCACCTGTAGGCAGATTACTTGTTGCAGACCTCAACGTAACAAATCAGTAGCAGTAACAGTGGCAATGACGCTCAGACAGGTTGATGATTTCAACAGTCAAACTAGCAGTATGAAACATAAATGAAATACTTTTCTTTAAATCAAATAAAAAAAAATTACATAGAATATTTTCACAATACTGTATTATTGCATCTGAAAATACCTTCAATAACAATTTTGTGGTAAATTGTACGCGCTCACAAAATTATACCCGTATCCATAGTGTTTCCTTTTTGCTTGTAGTGATGTGTCTGCAAACTTTAAATTATGTGTCTTTCTCAGATCATTTAAAATGCTTGCATAAAACATTGTTGACATATTTACTGCATTAACAAAGAACGTACCTCTTTATCTCTATGACAGCTGCTATTTGACTGCATCATCAAAAAACATAATTCTTTTGTATAAAAATCTTTTCACTTGTTCAACCCAACACTGAAAGTTATTTTTGCTATTTTCGGCTACATAATTTTTGGTTGAAGAACTTTCGGTGTATCCCTAATGAATGGCAAATTAGAATTTATAAATAACGATATCAAACTAAATTGGCTGTAGTGTATGTGTGTGCATGTGAGAGTGTATGGGTGTTTCCCAGTACTGCGTTGCAGCTGAAAGGGCATCCGCTGTATAAAACATATGCTGGATAAGTTGGCAGTTCATTCCACTGTGGCGACCCCTGATGAATAAAAGGGACTAAGCCGAAATAAAAAAAATTCATCAGGGGTCACCACAGCGGAATGAACCGCCAACTTACCCAGCATATGTTTTACACAGTGGATGCCCTTCCAGCTGCAACCCAGTGCTGGGAAACATCTATACACACTCACATTCACACACATACACTACGGCCAATTTAGTTTATTCAATTCACCTGTACCGCATGTCTTTGGACTGTGGGGGAAACCGGAGCACCCGGAGGCGCCAACATGGGGAGACCATGTAAACTCCACACAGAAACGCCAACTGAGCCAGCCGGGGCTCGAACTAGCGACCTTCTTGCTGTGAGGTGACAGTGCTAACCACTGAGCCTCTGTGTCGCCCTCAAGCAGTTGCAACAACGTGAAAACAACAAAAGCAAGTCTGAGCAAAATGTTAAATGTCACAATTGCTACCCTCTATTTGCATTTGTTTACACCCAGCTGGTCACTTCTACGCATTTTTAGATAGTAAAATTGCATATTAAAAACAGATGGTGTGAAAAGACAAACTAATATGTTTATGTGACAGAAAGAAACAAACAAATTAGAAATGTGTATGATTTCAGTTAACATTTTATTCAATTATATAAAATCAATTATATGTCTATTAAGACTAGTTACTTCACTATGAACCAACACAAAGCATGTTGAAGATATGATGAAGATATGAAGGTACAATTAATACATTTTACATTTGCATTCAAAAAGTCCAGTACATTGAGTGGAAAAAAAAAGCGGCATTTTACTCATAATGTTATGCTTAGTTTAATTCATTATCCATTTTAAAATGGGTTGATTACTGGCTCAGTGCTGTCTAACCATAATCCTGCTTAGGGCTGCATGATTAATCGGAAAAAGATTGCGATCTCGATTCGACCTCGCACACGATCTTAATCCAGCATTTCTACGATTCAGCCAATTATATTTTCAAGGTCAGGAGAGAAGCATATTGGCAGTCACACAAGTCTTCACATTGTTTTATATATGTTGTTCATCAACGTGGACACCTCAGAATGGTGTTGAAAGAGTCACATACTCTATTTATAAGGTACAATTCTCCAAAAAATTTTATTTCTGTCTTCATGTAATAATGTATTCGAGGCTGCATAATCACACGTGAGCTGACCGTGAGCTGTGCATTTATCAGAGAGGACACGCGCGCCCGCATCTACTTTAGTGAACAGAACCTGCATAGGCTGTGAATAACAGGTAATAAAGTTGTAAATAACGTCCAGTTTGTTATTATAGAATATACATGTTTATGTAAGTATGTGTATATAGCTGTTTTTTTTTTTTCAACTTGTATGTTTGCTATTTACCTACTCATTGGTTAACTGGGGTGATCATTGTTTGCAGGTGTGATGTCTAGAGTTTGACTATATCTAGGGTTGACCTGATGAAGACCTTGTAGGTCGAAACAATGTCTAATTAAATTGTCTAATTAAATTGTCTAATTAAATTGTCAAAAAGTGGCAGTGTGCCGATTCTTTTCACTATTTGTCATGTCTAGTATTAACATATAAAATATTGCATTTTTAAACATCACATTCATCATCAATACAGGTAAACAGGTACTGCAAAAAAGACAATAAAAAAGCAATAACACAAGTCTGTGAAACTTCCCAAATAAACAGTAAAAAAAAAATCAAAGGTGCATGATTTTTTTACATTTATTTATTAACCCACCAACCTAAAGATCTGAATCATCAAATATGGATTTACACTATTTAGAGCTGTTGCCCAAACCCTGCAAATCAGTATGTTTCAACACCACACCATCTCGCTTTGAATAAAGCAGCCCAGAGATTTGTTTAACAGTCACCGGACTATGTAAATACCATTGATGCGCTTTCACAAGTGCCAACACAAGTGAGGGGACGCGCTTAGTCCTGTCAAGGGGGTTAATAAGGGATGTATAAATAGGCCAGCGATATTAAACATTGAGATTACATTCAGAGGCATGGAACAATTAAAACGTGACCATGTAGAGAGGCTCCCAGGGAGGCTCCCTATTGATCACAGCTCCGCCAGGCAAGACCAGAGCTCTTGTTTTGATACTCAGATAGGTAGTGATCTAAGCATCTCAAGGGATCAATTGAAAAGCGCAGCCACAAAAACAGCCAATTAGTATCCACACTCCACAGCCTCTCTCTCTCTCTCTCTCTCTCTCTCTCTCTCTCTCTCTCTCTCTTTCTCCACCCCACCACTCGCTCTCTTTCTGTCTTCTAATACATTCCGAGGGACTTCCTAGGTATTTTTTTCTTTCTTGTCCACATTGACTTGGTTCTCAAACAAACCAAGATATGGTAATAAAATAGCAATGTGCTCGATACCTCGTAGCAAGTAACAACATCAAATGCTAATGAACCTCACGTGCCCTTCTTTCCCCAAAAGTCCATCCCGTATTCCCTCGCCTGAATTTCATGTTCCAAGTTCTGGAACCCTGGAGTAATTCATTATCGCCGTCAAGTTAATGTTCCGTGTTGGGCCATATGGCAAAGCTAACACGCGCAATAAAGGAAATTCCTTCAACTTGTTATAATCAGCACATTGGGCCGTCCAAAAACTGACATAAACAGCTTTATTGTGTTTGCTGCATTTTCTCCTAAAATTCCTGATAAAAACAGGAAAGCAGAGGCAGGAAAGCAGAGAGCGGGGGGCTGGGGCTAAACTTGGAGGCCAGCAGAAGGAGGGAGGGAGGGTGAGGTAAAGAAAAAGAAAGCTCTACAGCTGTCTAAAGTTTGTGTCGGCAAGAACCTTGAGATTTTAGCGCAAAGTCCTGAACGCTCGATGCCCACACACGAACACAAGCAAACACACACAGACATCACAATGCCAAACAAAGCAGCACACCCACTCGCTCACTGGCTCTGTGGCTTTAAAATGGATCCTTTTGTTTCCTCGTCTGAAGTGTTTGTGTATCTCTCTGTTGTTTTTGATGCGTTTGATGTTGAGAAGGGTTGTGTTTGACTGTCAGCAAGGACAGGGCCCAAACATCCAAAGTGGTGGCTTTCTTACACCAACCCACCCGAGCAGGTACAGGCAGGGGGTGTGCGTGGAGGGGTCTGTTCTTTGCCAAGGAAGCGCACAGAGGGGCACAATCTCCAACGCACGCTACCCCTGAGCTCAGCATCAATTTCTGTTAATTACAGTCTTGTCAGCAGTGGCATTATTCAAACAGCTAGCGCAAATGTTAATGAGCTCTTATTTGCATATTTATTTTTTTCTTTGTTGAAATGTCATTGATTATTATGTTCTACGATGATGAATGCCTCTGCTGATGCACTCTGATATGTAATTAGTCATTAGATGGAATGAATAGATCAATTAAAAGGAGGGAGAGAGGACAGGATTAAGGACGAATCAGAAGAAAGATGCAAAAAAGATTGAAGAGGATTATGGGAGTGGAGAATGAGGCTGCCGTCTTAAGGTGAGTCATGTCTCTAAAATAAGTGTGTTTCTCAACGATGGATAAATCCTAGTGTCTTCTACAACTAAGACAATGGTCTTTTTCAGTCAACAGTGGCCACTATCACATTTTGTGCAAAGAATTTTAGGCTTAGAAAATAAATGTTAAAGAATAATAAACAAACTTTTTGTCTTTTGATGGAGAATAAATTGCATCTTGATATTTGAATTCAGTATATTTTATTTTTACTAAACATTAACTTTAATAATAATAATAAAATATAAATATGTAAGCATGACATTTCATGACAAGTATATTTTATATTGTTATATAAAAAATGTATTAATCAAGTTGTAATACAGTAAATCATTATCTAATTTTAAATAAAATCCCTGTATTCCTTTGTGAGGTTGCAGCAGATCTTTGATGTAAGAATAGCATCTCTGGAAAATGTTCTGATGATTTGTTTAAAAAAAGTTTTTTTTTTAAATCACACATTTTTATTTAAAATATAATGGAAATTATGAAATCTAAAGTAAAAATAATAGAGTAAATATAGAGTAATCGAGCAATAAAATGTTTTAGGATTATTTAATTTGAAAATATATTTAAATCATGCAACATTGATGCAAATTAAATCATGCAACATCAACCACCTTGATGAAGATCCCTTTGATCTCCATTTTTTTATTATTATTACTTATTTTAAACATACATAAAAATAAATTAAAACATATTACATTCAATTTTAAGTCCAAATAACTACACTTTGTAGTACCTCTCATGTATGAACAGTCTTTTTTCTTTCTTTTTCTTTTTTTTTTTTTTACAATTATTAAGTCATGCCAGTTGGTGAACATCCATACACTGACTCTTTTCCTACTCATTGAGAACAGCCCTTCCAGAATCTCACAGGTTTTTGCAGCATCTCCTGCCTCGCCAGATGAGGAAGAGGGACCTGTGTGTGGACCTGTCAGCAAGCACAGCAGCTGGATTCATCCTAAACACCCCCACCCCAAAAAGTCAATGGGACGACCAGCTCTGCACAATCTGATTTTCTGTTGTTACTTGGAGTAGGAAAAAAAAAGAGGTGGAAAATGTTTTCTTTTGACCTCTGCGGTCCTAAACTTAACCACCCTCTCCAGCCAATGCCCGCTACTCCTCAATATGAGAGCGAGCGAGAGAGAAAGAGAGACAGAGAGAAATGCATTACTGCAGACCAGATGGGAACATTCCACATGACCAAACCAATCAATCACCTTGGTGAGACGCAGGTGCGCCACAGCCGTGCAGCAACACACCATTTCACAGTCTATCGGCCACAAACACATGGTCACCAATCAATGGCCCCCTGAGGACGGGCCCCTCTCCCCAACCCTACTGGTTCATGGCTGATGACTTCATAATCACACATCCCTCTCCTTCCTCCTCCTCTCGGCGGAGGAGTGTGATGAGCTATCTAATAACCCTTTCTTCCACGCACCAACCGCAGATCACGCCACGTCGGCCCAATGCCTCCCCTCGAGCAAACCCACGCAGACTCACGTGTGTGTGTGTGTGTGTGTGTGTGTGTGTGTGTGTGTGTGTGTGTGTGTGTGTGTCTGCGTGTGTGTGTGTGTGTGTGTGTGTGTGTGTGTGTGTGTGTGTGTGTGTGTGTGTGTGTGTGTGTGTGTGTGTGGAGACGGAGCTGAGAATGTGGTGGAAAAACAGGAGGGCGGGACGCTCTTTTATGTCCCAGGATGGGTATCGCATCATCTGAGCCACATCAAAGGCACTGCAGCCGGCTGGTATCAGATGCCAAGCAACTGTTAAACAATGGGGCCTCATTGGAAAGATGGAGGAGAAGGATGAATGCAGGAGGGGAATTTTGGTCCCGTTCGGGCGGTGTTGCCAGCGGACTCTTTAAACTTGCATGCAAGCATGCCAAAATCCTGTTTAAAGACACACTGGAGTGGCTGAGAGACTCCAATATCAGAGAACAGGCATATGTCGGGAGCAATGAAAGAGTTGTCAGTATTAAGACATTTTTCTTTTCATATCGGAGAAGTGTTTAGTAACACTTCTCAGGGTTCTGTCAGAGAGAAATCGTGTCACAGAGAGGGAAAGCGTGCGAACACAATTCACTGTGTATGTGTGAAAGTGTGTCGGGGGGGGCCTAGACGGCAACAGCTCGCAGGGATATTTTTAATACTGTTGGCGAAGTGGACGCTGCATTCACCGAATGATGAAGTGCTAAGGGTGCTGCGCAGTGACATGAATAGGTTTACCTAGAATATAAGTGTATTAGGGATGTGGGATATTTATTATATGCATTTATGATGATATTGTAATTGTTGTTTTGAGGATGTGGAAGATTGGCCGTCATTCGCTTAGTAAAAAAAAAAAAAAAAAAAGAAGAAAAAATACATTTTGAGAGTACAAAAGCATGTCCTGAATGATTAAGTCTGTTATAATACAGTTGAGAATGAGCTAACAGTTTAAGTCAGGAATGAAAAAAATAAATAATGTTTGTCTTTTGGGTTTGTATTGTTTTATTTTATAAGATATGACATCCTGAATATTAGCATAAGTGCAATCATAGATACAGATTTTATACCACATTTCAAAAAACAAGAAGCCAATATTGAGAGTTATATTAAGACACAGTATGTTCCAAACAAAACCAGAGCAAAACTGCAGTGTTTTGTTACCAAATGAATTTATTTTTTAAATAAAGTCAATAACCCATGTATAAGCACATTCACTTGATTTCTGAATGATTCGAATATTTGTCTCAACCATGTTCCTGGAGGACCACCAACACTGCATGTTTTGGATGTCTCCTTTGTCTGTTACACCCATTACAGGTCTTTCAGTCTCTGTTAATGAGCTGATGATCTGTGTTTGGTTAAGGAGACAGGGAAAATGTGCAAAGCTGGTTGTCCTCCAGGAACGTGGTTGAGAAACACAGGAATAAACGATTCAATGACTTACTCATTAAATAAATACTCTTTTCTATTTATTTAGTTTTTAACATTATATATTTATTAAAACATTTTTATTTTAATTAAGTTTAATTGTGAACAACGAATCCATTATATATTCTCCCAAAAAAAAAAAAAAAAAACTTTAAAAGAACAATCTTGAGAATATTTAAAGAAAGGTCATATGAAATCAGCCTAGTTGATATGTATCTAATATTTCTCCAACTGTAATACCTCTCGGCTTTATTATCGAGCAAAAATAGATTACGTGAAGCTGAAGGATACCTTTATTGTATAAGACAATTATAGCCACTTGTACCCAACTATACCATGCGATTGTCATAACCTACATACATCTGTGCTTGTTCATTGTGAGCTTTGAAAGCCGAAGGTTGCATTGGTTTTGGTTGATGAAAAAGACAGACTCTTGGACTCTGTGCACTGTATGTGTGTATGCTGGAGCGCTGCCGCATTGAGAGAGAGAGACACTCATTCAAGGGATTCATCTCTCCTCGCTGGATTAGGTGTGGGGGAGGAAGGGTTATTTCAGACTGACTGAACGCTCACCACCTGAGACCCCGATCCAGGTGTGTGTGTGTGTGTGTGCGTGTATATGTAAGAGCAGCACCTGTGGGGCACAGCAGGAGCTCAGCTACACACAGGTGGAAGCCAGAAGCCCCACTGTCCATCCCATGAGCCCCCATTCATTTCAACAGGTTGTTCGGTAATTATACTCAACACAGCCCATTAGCCATCAGCCTTCAGAAGAACATATGCTCCAACATTGCTCCACACCACATGCCTACGTGTGAGAGACTGTGGGGGAGAACGTCTTCCACTGGACACAGTGCCTGAAAATACCTCGAAAACACACTGATTCGACAATCTAATGTTCTTACAGAGCTGCGACATGAGGAAACAAAAAAACACTAAACATATTAAAATTTTGGCAAGTACAGCAGAGCCAATCAATATTATAATCTATAATTGTTCAATGTCTATAAAATACAATAATATTAATATTATAAACCCATTACATTTTTATATTAATAATATACACACACTTTTATCTAAACTAAAAATGAAGAACACTTCAAAGTGAGGTTCCATCAGTTAACGTGAAAAACTACTTCAAAAACACTTGCTTTTGATTTCAATAATGTATCAGTAACTATTATTTAATGGAACTGAGCTGACAAACACTAACAACGAGCAGCTCTATGTTTTATATTCAAGATAACACAGATAAAAAATACTGTAACAAATGTTAATGCATGCAAGTAAACTAATGGACCTTATTGTAAAGTGCTTTATTGTAAAGTGTCCATTGTATTGTTAACAATACAATGAAAATAAAAGTATAACCTCAAAAGTTACTTAAAGACATCACAGCAGTATAATTTATAGCAGCGGTTCTCAAACTCGGTGTCCTGCAGATTTTAGCTCCAACTTGCCTCAGCACACGTGCAAGGATGTTTCTAGAAAGCCTAGTAAGAGCTTGATTAGCTTGCCCAGGTGCAGGACATTGGACCTCCAGTACCGAGATTGACAACCCCTGATTTATAGTATTATGTTATATATATTTTTGTTAGACTCTTCATATTTCAATAGCTCTCACTAAGTTAAGTGGTCCAAAGGTCTTTCATATGTGTTTATACCATCCGTGGATAGTGTTGGACCAAAAAAACTGTCAAACCAAAATGTTTGGTCCTAATATCACAATAGGCTGCCTGTCATCATATGAATTTGATCGGTTTACATCTATATCAACAGGTTTTGTTGGTTTCTGAGCAGTATGCCTTCTTGTAGAAGCTTTTCAGTACTTATGTATATAGTTGAAATTCAGTAAATCAAGAAAATAACAGTATTCAAGGGTCCATATATTAAGACCACAAAAAAAAGAGTTATTGCATTCAACTTATTGCATTGCTCTGATTAAGGTTGATTTTATTGTATACTGTGTATTATTTTTATGACCATTACTGGCACCTTTTTTCATTACTTGTCATTATTTGTATTGATGCTCTGGCAACAGGGTGTGTAAAACAATCATGCCAATAAAATACTCTGAAAATGAAAGCTGAAGTGAGCGAGACAGAAAACAGAAAGAGAGAGAGAGAGAGAGAGAGAGAGAGAGAGAGAGAGAGAGAGAGAATCTGGTAAAGTCATTGACAGCAGCAGGGAGCTCTGGGTCCAGACTGCATTTGTTTCACTGGCAGAATTCCTTTCTAATGAATCACCGCCCTTCAACTTTGCATTTTCATTTAAGAATCACTAACATTTTCACTGGCATGAGCTGCTGCTTAGTACCAGGGAATAGATCAAGGCTGGAGAGGTGGAAAGAAGATGGATAGAGACAGCGGACACACCAAAAAGAGAGACGGAGGGATGAAAAATGCCGATGGATGAGTGGAAAAGAGGGGGTTAACAAGAGGAGAGCACTTATGAAAGGATGATGGGTGGAGTCATTGAGAATACAAGGAAACGCAAGCGATGCTGAATGGAGGAAAACAGCAAAGAAAACATGAAAGCCCATGCTTACACCCTCCAATGAAGACTGAAACCCGATTTGGGTGTTGTTTTGTTCAGGCTTCGTTATGCACGTAACGGGATTGGATTAAATAATGCCAGCTAATGATACAGTCATCAAAGCCCAAAGTGCCACATGCTGCTCGTGTTACAGAGTAAATCCAACTGTGCTGCACATGGATGCAGAATGTAGGCGTCGCCCTTTTCATGTGTCATTCAGCATTATTGAGATTTCTGACACATTTCTAAGCGGCATCATGAGCTGAACTAGTTGGCACAAGATATTAAAGATAAAAAAATGTAACTGCTCTAACGCCTGAAACATACTTTACACATATATGCTTCAAGCTATGCAAGCTTTTTATTATAGCTCCATACTAATACGTGTCAGAACATAAGCATGGCTTGCATTCTCACAGGCACATGCTAAGGGCATTAGATATGGTCGTCATTTAAAGAGAAAATCTTGCTGAGCAAGTGAGTTGAAATTACAGGGTCTACACACCAACTGACCGATGACTTTCCATGAATTTTCAAGTCACATGAGATTCAATTCAACAATATTGCAATGTTAAAGAAAAATTATACTAGACTACGGTTCAAACGTTTGAGATCAAGGTGATTTTAGTCATATGCTTATCAAGGCTGTATTTATTTGATTAAATATACAATAAATGTAGTCATGTTATTACATAATTATTACATAATAAAATGTATTGAATTATAGCTGAATTTTGGGCAGTCACTTCCCAGTCTTCAGGGACTAATGATACTTCACAAATCATTGTAATTTAGGGCTGGGGTTATGATGCTACATATAGTGCTACCGCAGAATAAACTGTCAACCAAATAGATTTTTTTATTCAGTGTATACTGCGACATGTAAATAAGTGGGCATGGCTAACTCATGTGCGGTGTGTGTGAGCCTGAGCAAGACGCTGCTTATGAGAAAGAGGAAAATGCTGACTTGAATGCTGATAGTAAGATCAGGTCAGCAATCTGAAGTGAACTTTTACTTGTGATTTAGATTACCTGTCTGGATTACTGACTTGAAACTGTAAGTGCAAGTACAGAATAACTCAGTGTACAATATCTCTCAGTAAAATTTTCCCCCAGGTCCTAATGTCTGCCTAGTAACATGTGAGTCTTAGACTAGGAAAATGAAAATAAAATACACAAATAGCATGTTATGTTATGAATTATGTCATAAAAAATGCTGGGTTCCACAAGTTAACTTAAGTTAAATTAGTTTTTTACAAATTTAAGTGGATAGAACATAAACCAATTAAGTTGTCCCAAAAAAAAGCTCAAGAATTGTGTTTTAAATTTTAATAAATTTTAATATATACTTATTTTAATAAGTAGTTTGAACAAACAGCAAATGTCACTTTTTTGAGTGAGTCTTGTTTTTAATATTGGAAGGAATATATGAAGAATCGACTTATTAGCTATGTTTCCATCCAAAAATGCGAATTAACTTTATGCGCAAAACTGGAATATCGCATAAAGGATGTGCGAATAAAGCAGCGTTTCCATCCAACGAGTCAAAGAGAACAAAATCGTCACTTCCGGATTAAATGGCGCCAAATGTCAACAGTAAAAACGGAATTTGCTGAGGTAGGAGAAGCTGCGTGAATCTTTTCTTCATTTAATTAAGAAGGCAATGCTGACACGCAGTAAACGCGTGGTGGCGTTTGAAGGCGTGAGACGCGGAGCACAGACGCTCTTAACAATTCTGGAGGTCATTAATAATATAATAACACTAATACTGAAATGCTTAAGGCATTTTAGAATGACCAAATCAACATTTCTGATGTTTTACAATGTGGTCAGCCTGCTGTTTTGTCCATTTACAAACATTTTTATCATCACATGATCTCTTATAACCAAATCACAAGACCTTTTTTTAATGCGCATA
>CAIGQV010018273.1:220737-268783 GCA_903798115.1 Danio jaintianensis | reverse complement strand
ATATATATATACATATATATATATATATATATATACACACACACACACACACAATAATATTGCATTGGCTTTAACTGCACAGACACTGCCCAAGTAGCACAAACAGGAATGGGCTGCACGCTTGTTAGAAGGCTGAGCAATTGTGCAGGAAATGTTCCAAGCTTAAGCTTTGAATATGGAATTTATATTTTTTATTCTTCCTTTTTTTGTCATTGTCATGATTGTTTTCCCTCTGTGTGTTCGATAACAGAACTCTTTAGACCTCCACAGACACATTGTAGACAGATTAGCTCAGGCGTTAATTTCGGTCGCCCCCAGTGGCCCGTGACAGCAGGCTTCCAGGACCTCTCTATCAGCAGGGCTCTATCAGCTCTGAGCTCTGCTGGCCCTCACTGAACAGCCCTGCAGACATGAGCGCACCAGGCCCCAGCTGATCTCTGCTGCTGCCCAGCCTGACTGCCCCCCTCCGCACACCGGGGCCCAGGACTCTGCAGCCGGGGCAAGGGCGGATGACGGCTGGATGGATAGATGCACGGATGAAGAGAAGGGAGGAGGGGCGATGGATAAAGAAGAAGCGAAGGAGAGGGATTTGTGGTCTTTCAGGCCGTCTTGGGCTCTTCACGCTTGGTTGAGCGCAGTAACAGATAAGGGCACCCTGGAGCTCTGCATAATGACCAGCTACATCCACTACACTTCACACTAGTGCCACCAGACTCCCACACCACTACAGCTGTCTGCTCTGAGCCTGTGTCAGCACACAGCGCTTCCAGCATCTTAAACACTCCTGTGTGCGAGTGGCTCAAGTCGAGGCTGCTCAAATGTCATGTTTAAGGATTCACAACCTTGACTAATTCACAAGAGCTGCTCACAAAGGACACGTTGTTGCATTCGGAATCAGCTAGATGCAGGGCAAAGAAAGCGAAGGGACTTTCAACTTCTTCAACTTCTGTTTCACTGCAAATATGTCTTTCTAGCATGTTTATATATAGCACATTTCATACACAATGTTAATTCAAAGTACTTTACATAAACAGGAATAAAAGAAACAAGTATAAGAAATTAAAAACAACAGAGAATAAAAATTATTATTAAAACAGATTAAAATGTGTTAAAACATGTTTTAAAGGAATGAAAAAGAACAGAAAGACATAGTGGGTTTTTTGGATGTAGCACAGTGCTCATTCAGTAAAGGCACATCTAAACAGATGGGTTTTAAGTCTTGATTTGAATGTGCATAATGTTGGAGCACATCTGATCATTTCTGAAAGCTGATTCCAGCAGCAGGGGGCGTAGTAGCTGAAGGCGGATTCACCCTGCTTTGACTGAACTGAATTTCTAATTTACTTGATCCTAATGATCTGAGGGATCTGTTAGGTTTGTATTCAGTGAGCATATCTGTAATTTATTGAGGTCCAGGACCTTTAGTGATTTACAGAAAAGTAATAATACTTTAAATTTTCTATCTATTCTGAATGTAACTGGGAGCCAGTGTAAAGACCTGAGGACTGGTGTGATGTGCTCTAATTTTCTGGTTCTGGTCAGAATCCTGGCAGCAATATCTGACTGTTTTTTTGGGAAGGCCAGTGAGGAGTCCATTACAGTAATCCACCCTGCTGGTTATAAAAGCATGAACAAGTTTCTCTAAGTCCTCACTGGAAACAAAGCATCTAATTCTTGCAATGTTTTTGAGATGATTGTATGTTGATTTAGTTACTGCTTTGACATGGCTACTGAAACTCAGATCTAACTCCAGAATCACACCAAGATTCTTGACCTTATTTTTTGTTGTTTGACCCCTAGAGCTAAGGTACGCATTCACCTTGAGAACCATGCATTGGTGTATTGTTACACCCCTAATAGGGAAACATCAAATTGTTAATTGGAAATAATTGACTACAAACATGATCAACTGGAAATTATTAACGAGAAACACGATTATCTATTTCTTGTGTCAAATGCAGTTAGTCACGTAACTTTACAGAAGGGAATAATGCATTTCTGTGTAGAAAACACATTTGAAATGACGGGATGGCCTACTTGCGTAGATCAGTAATGATCACTGCATCCAAGTAAAAAAAATATTTTCATTAATTTACTAACATGAATCATCCAAGAACAGCCAGTGATTTGGTTTCTCTTTTATAATTTAATTTATTTTAACAGCACAGATTGCAGTAGATTCTATAATACTGTCTTTTCACTACACAGATCTACTATAAACATGATTCTTTACCAGGTATTCACACTTATAGACATGCAAACAAACTTTTAAAAAGATTTTTGTAAACAGTGTTTGCTTTTTTAATAACCCTGTGTGAATTTGACTTTGTTTAAGTGCAATAAGGTGTTAGTGAATAAAATGTTAATATTCACGCATTATGTGTAGCATGATAGCTGGCTTTCTGTGTGTGCACATAGATAACAAATATATTCACTGTATTTGTTTTCACTGCAACACTGGCCAACATAAAAAAAGCAAAGGTTTTTTGTTATTTTTGCATCACAACATGAATTCTACCGCTAGATTCCAGATTCCGATAGACACTTTTAATTGCTTTTTTTTACTAAACCCTGACAGTAACTTTTAATGGCAAAAGAGGATTTGTACAGTCACAGGTTAGTTAAAGCTAACCCATAGTCAGGCTTTTTTCGCCCTATTTCAAAAACAAGAAACTTTCAATTCTGCTGTTTGTCTGTTTCTGTTTTTGGCACATTTAAAAGTGCATCTCAAAATGCCTGCTTTCTGCACCGGACTGTATTATTATTTCTCAACACTGAAAACTTGGCAGTTTCCAAAAATGAGCAAATATGAATGCCTTCACAATTTTTACAGTACAATGATAACATCAAGTGTTGAGGTGGCGTCTCAAAATATCTCTGAATCTTTGCTGTCAGTGAGACTTTTTAAAAAAACTTGATGACTTTTATTCAGCAAGAATGCACAAAACTGATATAAAGGTAAAAAAAAAAAAAAAGGTTTTGTAAGATTATATTATTTAAAATATGTATATATTAAAAAATCGATTTAATCTTTCTATTCATCAGCCATTAATTCAAAAACATGGACTGGGATAATCGCTACTGCAAATTTAGCTTTGCCATTAAAGAAAAAATAATAAACGATATATACACATTATGAATATATACAAAATGGAATATGTATGATGAATAAGTATGAATAATTTCAGGGGCTTGACTGTACATTTAAATACAGTGGTGTGAATTTTGTTTTGCCCTTTTACAGATTTCTTATTTTTTAGCATGTTTATCGCATTTTAATATTTCAGATCATCAAACTAATTAAAATATTAATCAGATGTAACGCAAGTAAACACATCATGCAATTTTTAAATAAAGGTTATTATTACTAAAAAAAACTAAATCCAAAACTACATATCCTTGTGTGAAATAAGTGTTTGCCCTTGTGTTTAATATTTTGAATAGTAATAATATATCACAATACTACCGTGTTTACTTTCATTTATTTTACTGTATTTTCGGACCCAGACTTTGGAACGCTATTGCAAGTGAAACGCCACAGAGAGTCATTATGACATAATTGGAGGGTTTGGATATAGACAGACATGCTTAAGAGAGTGCATTAGAGAGCAAATGAGTGACAGGCAGGAGGAGGATAAAATGGAGCTATAGAGGGAGGAGGTGGAGAGAGAGAGAGAGAGAGAGAGAGAGTGAGAGAGAGAGAGAGAGAAAGAGAGAGAGTTCTCCACTGCACCTGCGGCCCTGCTGTGCTGTGTAGCTGCTCTACGGGATCATGCACCTGAGCAGCACCTGGTCACAATCAGAGTGGCAGCCAGAGGAGCGGCCCTCAGAGGCCCCACACACACACACGGACGCACGCACACACACACACACACACACACACACACACACACACACACACACACACACACACACACGCACACACACACACAGAGACGCACACGCACACGCACACACACACACAGACGCACGTACACACACACACGCATGCATGCACACCTGCCTCCACCGCTACACACCACGCAGCCAGAACACAGCGTACAGCTCCCTGCCTTAAGGAATAATTAAAAAGCAAATAAATAAATAAATCACAAGCAGTACGCGATACGTACAGATAAGCCGAGCACTGGGACACAAATCTTTTTTCTTTCCCTCGGCTGAACAAAAGAATTGTGAGATGCATCTTGGCATCTCTTTGCTGCTCCTCTTGTGCACACAGAAAAACACAGACACACACACACACTGGGGTACAAAACGCTCTGCACACTTTGCATTGTCACTAAATGACTGCATAATTTCATTTCCTGGAAAGCCATTAGGTTTCATCAAAGGAGATGAGAAACAGATGAGAACAATTCTCTTATGTATGGAGAATTCATTTAACAGCGCGGCATGCGCAGGAGCACCACACTAACACCACACGCACTGCAGGCAAAAAGTTGGGATGCAAATTTCAGAAATTAGTGTGCCATTCTGCAATTATTTTGCACATGGCGTAAGAGCGCTAAGAGAGATTAAATGACTGCAAACCACCTGTGTGGCACTCAAAAACAATGCGCTACTCCAAGCATGCAGCCAAAACTGCCGTATATAGAGCTATATGAATATACAGTTGAGGTCAAACTATAAGCACGACTGTGAAATTTGAATTCTTATTTAATGGAGTATTGTTTAATGGAGAGAAGATTTTAACACATTTTTAAACATAAAAGTTTTAATAACTCATTTCTTTTTTCTTTGTGATGGTGACTTGGTAATATTTTTCTACTTATTTTGTAAGATATTAGGAATCAGCTTAAAGTGCAATTTAAAGTTATGTTAACTAAGCAAGTTAGGATAATTAGATAGGCAAGTCATTGGACAACAGTGTTTTTTCTATAGACAATATAAAAAATCTCTTAAGGGGGCTAATAATATTGAATATTATATATTATTAATTAAAAACTGCTTTTATTTAAGCCAAACTAAAAAAATAAGACTTTTTCCAGGAGAAAACAATTGACAAACCAAATATTGTGTTAATTCTTTTAATTGAATTCAAATAACACTTTTTAACCCAATGGTTGGGTTTGTCCATATTTGATCCAGCATTTTCTCACGACAACCTTGCAATTTTTGCTATAGGCACCACGCTTTTTTATCTTCTACAAGAGAAATAGGACCTTTGTTTCAAAATTTACTAAAGATTACATAGGAGTGTTATTAAATGATTAGTAAAGCAGAAAAAATAGACTGTAGCTAATACATTAAAAATAAGTTGCAAATAACAGCCAGTAACCAACAGGTCTGTAATCTTTAGTCTTCTACACCATCTGGTATGACTTATGAACTATGATGATATCCAATGATCTCTTTATCCATCAAAGATTGACATATACCACCAATCAAAAGCATTATGTCAGTTTGTTTTTAAGCAAATGAATTTGAAATTATACAATATTTCTGTTCCTCTCTTTTGATCAAATGGATGCAGCCTTGGTGACTATGAGATTTTTTCAAAAACATACACTCAAAAAAATGAATCATGATGATGTTTATCATTAACTGCTTGTAACCTTTTCATTTGATCTCATTTGTTATTTTTTTTTATGTATATTGTCATATTGTTTAAAATCAATCAAAATCTTTTAAAATCTAATACTATTAGATTTAATTCATTAAAAAATATTAATATGGTATGAATACATCTAGAAAAAGCCATAGGGGCATAATTGACACAACTCCATTCTCCACACAACAGAATAAATCCAATGTGTTTTAAATTAATAAGAATAATTTAAAACGCATTGGATTTATTGATATCATTTCGTAAATCTTGTTCTTATTTGATTCATTTGTGTTAAACTAACAAATATTAATCGCAAAAAAATTTACTTCAATTATGTTAAAAGTATGCAATACAAATGGATGGAAATTTGATAAGCAATCACAATACATAAATCTTATTTGATTCTGATTCTCTTGCATGTGACTACTGAATTTTATTACTGAAAACAAAACATTGCTTTTACACAAAAACGTACATGTTTCTGTTGTATGACATATATCGCTACACTAAAAAATGCTGGGATCCACACAATCCCTTCAAGTCTTCCTAACGCAAATTAAGTTAACTAAGTTGACTGAACATAAAACAATTAAGTTGTCCCCAAAAAACTCAATAATTGTGTTGTTTCAGCTAATTTTAAATAAGTAGTTTGAACAAGCAACAAAAATATTTTTTTGGAGTGTAGCACAGTGTGAGAATTTATCAAGAAAACATCAAGACTTCAGCAATATCTACTGATTTCTTCTTTTACAGCGCTTCCGTGAGAGGAACCACTAGGGTTACAGGTGGCAGAGCAGCCACAATCATCTTCTCTGGGGGAGAGACAGGGAAAAGACTTGACCTCAGGGAGCGTTGGTGAACCTTCTGAATGTCCCAGGTGAGGAACACAAGCTCCTGGTTTACATTAGGGCAACTAATAGATTTTATCCACGGGTGCAATATCTAGATGCGTCTTCTGAGATCAGCTCTGACAAACACAGCTAAAAAAAGCTTTGTGCAGAAGGCCAAGTCTCACTGAATCACTTCAGTAGTAAGCAAAGCTGAGAGTGTGTGCGTATGTGTGTGTGTGTAAGCGTTGATGCTGCTAATAATAAGCAGATTATATTTAATAGAACAGAGAGGATGTGCGGCAGGCCACAGGAACGTGAGTGTATCCACAGGCCAGTCAGCATTGTTAAAAATATAGACAGACACATGGACTGAAATGCTGGCGAGTGACAAGCACACAGTCACATGCTCAACACACACACATACGCACACTCACATACACTCGCTTATGGTAATTAAATAAAACGAACTAATCTAAACCAGCTGAAATCTTTCATGAGTGCCTTGCGGAGGAACAGAATGGCAAAAAGAGAATTTCTCTGATACGAGGAAGTCCGGAAATGTCCTTGTAATATCTTGCGTCTTCTCTTTGATGCTCAGCCATCAGTGTGACTGAAAGCAGAAATCCAGAATTCCACAATGAGACTGTAACTTCTGTGTCCGTCTCTCTCTCTCTTCTCAAACTTTCATCTCGGAGTGTGTGAAGTCAAACATCCAATCAATGTCATCTTGAAATAAAAGCAGGAGGCTTTATGAAAAAAAAATCAAAGCAAAAAGAAGACAAATGCTAAAGATGAATGTAATCACAGCAGGAGGGTGTTTGACTGGTTGACGTAAAGGGAGGTCATTATGAAAAGTAGCTTAGCACTAAAGGTCACTGATGAGGTTTTGTTTAAGGTTTAAAGGTTTAACATCATGGAAGTAGCAACATTTCTTCTGTATTGTGACATATATCCCAGTACTAGCCATCCACCGATCGGATGAATGCAGATATATGTGAGCTTACTTTTGATTATAAAGACAGGACAGAGTTTAAGTTATCCGGCATTATGATGCTTTTTCGGGGACAATGATAAATACAGGTGTAAGGAAAAGAGGTTCTGAAATGTTTTGAGCTTGTCCACTATTGACCCCTTTCAGAAGTATCAGATTGCGGTCAAGTATAACTTAAACCCTTGCGTATTGTTCAGATTTACTGCCCTTTTGTTATGTTTGTGGCTGTTTTTGCCCCACTGACTTACATTATAATGACATTTTTTTGATTGCAAAGCCTTGACAGCATATAATCTGTTTATAATATTATTTTTACCATTGATCATCAGTTGGCAGCATTAACCCTTTAGATATGCCTGCGCAAAAAAAATTCTGGCTTTTATATAAAGTTCTATGGAGTAAAATAGCAGATTATAGTGTGTGTGCATAAATACACTTACTTTGTTTACTATGCTCTGAGAGCTGAGCTGCTTATTTTGATTTTCTTAGACATATCAAGATAAGTGTGCAACACACACACACACACACACACACACACACACACACACACACACACGCACACACACGCACACTATACTCCATATAGAAGGCAGAAAACTAAGCTTTTTTTGCACTGCAACTGATGATCAACAGTAAAAATTAAAAAAATGTACCTCCTGTTCCCAACCGGGAAAAGCAACAACAATCAAGAATGCATGTGTCATGGCTTTGCAATCAAAAAATTTCATTATAATGAAAGTGAATGGGGCAAAAACAGCCATGAACATAATGAAAGGGTAGTAAATTTGCCCAGAGAGTTTTGTTGAATTTTTGAAAAAATTTCAAAGCATTTTACCAAAATATGTGTCAAAATAAGATTTGTCACAAAAAATCATTCTATTTACTGAAACACAGAGAAAGCTGTGGCCAAATTAAGACTCAAAATCACCCCAGAGTGGATGAAAACATCCCCAACAGCACATAAGGGTTAAAGGAATAGTTCTCCAAAAAATGAAAATGCTGTCATCATTTACTCACCCTTCACTGGTTCCAAAGCTGTTTGACTTTCTTTTTTCTGTTGAACACAAAAGAAGATATTTTGAAGAAATCTGTAAACCTGTAACCATTGACTTCCATAGTATTTGTTTTTCCTAAAATGGAAGTCAATGGTTACATGTTTTCAGGTGTTCAACAGAATAAAGAAACTCATAAAGGTTTGGAACCACTTGAGGGTGAGTAAATAGTCAGTAAATTTTCATTTATTCGCGAACTATCCCTTTAAAGATTATTTCGTTTCTGCCTATGACCTGTCATTGTATGGGACAAGATGAGAAATCATACCAAAACAAGGTATTAATACTTCACTGTGTCGTACCAAACCACACAGTTCCTGATCAAAATTGTAGTTGTCATCCACACCTTTTTCATTTTATTGGTCATAAGCTATGTGACATGGGATTGTTTATTCAATGGACCCTCCGGTTCATTCATTTCCGGGTTTCTCAGTCGTCATAGTGGTCATAGTTGGGTCGTCATAGTTGGGTAAACTTAGAGCGCAGTGAATGGGAGAGTAAAACAAATATTTTTTTACAATCCTTTTTGCTGAAATAATACAAGAAAAACTCAATGAGGGTGTTATCAAGACGTTCAGAAAAAGGAAAAAATTGTGTGAGACTGATCTGAAGTAAACTGATCTGAACTGAAGACAGAACGTCAAATTTACTGTCCTGCCTATACACACTGCTTTACAAACACCTCGCATAAGTGGTAATTCGCTTTTTATAATTTTATGCAAAGCTGTTATAATACATACACAAGTACATATAAATACGTTTTTTAAAAATCTAAACATTAAAAACTTTCAAGGATTTAAGATGCTGACCATTAAATGCGTCGTAACAGTCTTGTGAAAAGGGTCCATAGTATGTGTTTATTGCACAGTGCTCTCCCAAAAATAACAAAAATAAGATTGAAGGGTCTAAGTGAAACCCAAACACAATGGGTCACAAGAGAATCGTCTGAATGCATGCTAAAGAGATAGTTCACTCATAAATTTTAATTTGTTTACTATTTACTCAGCTTCAAGTGTTTCCAAACCTCTATGAGTTTTTTTTTTCTTGTTGAACATAAAATAAAATATTTTGAAGAATGTTAGAAACCTGTATCCAACTTTCTATAGTAGGAAAAACAAATACCACGAAAGTCAATGGTTACAGGTTTCAATCATTATTCAAAATATCTATATTTGGGTTCAACAAAAAGAAAGAAACGCAAACATGTTTGTGAAAGGTGAAGGGTGACTAAATGATGTTTTCAGTTTTGGGTGAACTATCCCTTTAATGGATAGTTGGAAGCAGGTGGAAACAATAATGTGTGACAGCTGACAACTTGTGATCAAATCATTGAAAACTCAGGTTAAAGCCGCGGTCACACTAGAGTTTGAGCTTGCGAAATTCTGTCGTACGGCGTTATGAAAAGGGGCGGGATTAAACAAGATGATTAGACATTTTAAAAAGCGAGCGATTGGTCCATATTTTAAATTTCTGTCCAGAGAGGTCATGTTTTGATCTTTGATTGATCTCACGCAATCACGTGATGCGATTTCGCAGGTCAGAGTTCACCAAGCTTGAACTTTGCAACACAGCGAACTGCGAAACTTGTCGCACAAACTTGTGTTTCCGGTCTGACGCATTCGCATGCGTATGAATGGAAGTCTATGGGGAGAAAAGTCCAGTGTGACCGCGGCTTAACACTAGAAGGAAACAGGGCCTAAATGATTAGACACATCCGGCACATGTCAATAGATAGAAGACTTGTTTCACAAGAACACCAGGATGTGACATATTTAAAAAGTATGCAGTCCAAAAAAATCCTTAAAATGCATTTACTGTACATAATAGAGTTCGAAATAATTACAAATATTTCCATTTCATGCCAACTTCAAAGACTCTGTGGGTTTCAGTCTATATCTGTTAGCTTAAATGTCATTTATATGCCAGTGAATTCCTACATCCCCAATTAGTTTTGGTTGAAAGTGAAAATTGTCTTTTTTTTCTAATAACCATCACTAAAAAGTAAAAATGCACATGAACTCAAGATGATGAAGAGCTTTATTGTAACTCAAAATGGTCATGAGTTTGAGTCTTTGGAAAGCAAGAACTGATCAAATGTGAATTTGTGCCTTGATAAAAGTGACTGCCAATTGGACAAATCTAAGTGTAACTTTTTGAATCGTGTGCTTTCTTATTCTGCAGATTTCCATGGAGTTGGTTTGATGACCATTTAATGCAACGCATTTGGGGGAAAAAGGCTTCACTGGAAATAAGCGTGACCTTACAGACCAGAGGAGGTGAGCATTTTGTCAGGAAACACAGCTTCCTGAGACCACGCATGTCCATTATTCCCATCTAACACAAATCACAAGCTTCCCCCTGAGCTTAAGAGGAACAAAGCTTCACCTTAGATTTCAGGAAGTTTACATAAAAACACATGTACAACTGATTGCGGCATTTCTCCCCATGAGCATTCAATTTAAAACTCATGTAGCGTGTTTTGTTGTAGACCGTTTCATCAAGTCAAAGGCAGGCCAGCTCTGTCTGTGCCAACTGTTACCCACAGAGTTTGGAATGTCAACAAAGTACTAAACTAATTTGTCTTTTGTGATGGTAATCTGTTTGACCAGTAAATACTGGCTGCGCTGAAGAAGCAGGATTCTCTATGTGCATGCAGATTTCTTCCTAATCTAAAGCTGCATTAAGCCTTATTAAATATTGCTTCAAACTTCAACGTAGAGTCATCATTACGCAACACGCTACAGCCTCACATTACAAGTGGACACACGCACAGGCTTTGCTTTACAGTTGGCTGATCGATGCTATTGCAAATTTATTATAGGGTTTAATTTTGGTACAAATTATGCTTAGGCTTCTGAAAATGAAACGGAAATAATTTATGATTTGCAGAACTGAATTTATATTAGTGTTGTCACGATTAACGGTTTCAAGGTTAACCACTGTCATTTTTTTGATGGTTAGTATTACCGTTTCAATTTTTCATTATCATTAAAACCGTGATTGATTATTAATTCATGGTAAATCCTGTAATATTACAATTAGCTAATTGCGAAAGGCTGCAGAGTCAATAAATAAATACAGTCAATAAATATATACAACTATATAAAACACTATTGAGAATACGGAGCTGAAGTTTGACTTAAATTGCAAATCAATCAGTCTGAAAAATTGCAGTTATATATTTTCATCACATCACATAACCCTTATTGGCTTTTATGAAGCAGCTTTATGCAATTTTGTGAAAAACAATGTAAACATGGATCCCGTGAAGTAGTTTTTCAGGTTTAACAAACAATACCATATAACAATTACCTATTAACAACTATGTACATGAAATCATATAAACATAAGTAAACAAATCCAAAATGCATCCATGCTTAGGTTGTTTATCACAACAATATGTGTGTGTGACATATATTTTTAAACATTTTCAGGTAATTTGATCAAAACCAAGTTAATATTGGTAACCGGGATAATTCATGGCGTCACATCCCTAATTTACATCCGACAAAATGCGTGATTATGCATCACTCGGTATCATCTGCTGCCACATCAGAGGATTGTGTACAACGCAGAAAGGTTTTAGCCACAGTGTGAGTGCCACGTGCAGACCGAGAAGCGAGGAGCATGCTGGGTAAGAGGATTGGACCAGGGCGCTGGCACGTGCGCCGCAGACTGACTGACCTCTGACCTTGACACTGACACTCCCATGAGTTTCTTTAAGCAGACACACAGTCAGAGACACTCACAAACACACACACAGACACACACACACACTCACCCGTCCCTAGAGTCCAAATGCACCATATAGGAAGATGATGCAACAAAGTGAAAGAACTATCCATTCAAACACAAAGCTCAAAGGAAATGCACAGAAAAGGCGGACATGCATCCAACTCTGCTTCTAACATCTAATACATAGTTCTACACGAGCTCAAATCCATTACAAACGCAGCCGAACAGAGTGTGACCTTTAAAATGGATCTCCATTATTCAGAACAAGCAGCGGTTACTCTAATTAAAATGTAATGTCAAATAAACAGTCATTACCAGCCATCTGCCTAGCTCTATAAACTGAAACAAGTTCATTATCATACACAATAGCTGACCCCAGGTAACCCCAAGCTGCTCTCAACATGTCATACTTCACTTAGAGAGCGCGTGGAACCAGGTCAACGCATGCAGCCCCCACAGGCATATTTAAGACTACTAAATGAAGCATTCAAATTAAACCGCTTAATGGGATAATGGTTTATAAAAGCAAATCGAAGGCATTTCTTAGTAATGGCACAAACAAGGTTATACGATTATATCGTTGAAATTAAGCTACGTTTTGTTTCATGTGTCGAGAAGGTTTTATCAGCCAAGAGCAGTCTGAAAAGGTAAACAAACAAGCAGCAGCCTACGATCGCTATTTCCTTCAAGAAACTGCAGACCGCGAGGATTTGTCTTGAGATAATCCACTTAGATTACCACGGCTCTGTTTTTAAACGGCACATGCAGGAAACAAAAATATGGGTCACATAAACCCACGAGTAACTCATAGGGCCAGGGTTCCCTCAGAAATGCCATTTGTGTGATGGTAATGCTTAATTGTATTACATTCACATTCCGGCTCTGCCTTTTTCATTGGTGAGTAATAACCTTTCAGAGATGATTTAATGAGGTTGCTCCGGAATGGGTAATTCCATGTAAATCCCAGATATTACTGCTGAAATTCAATTTGATAAGACTCGGTCTTCTCGTCCAATCCCAGCAAGATAGCGCAGGCAATTTAGCCGTGCAATCAGATTGTCTAATTCCCTGACACATCATTGTTCCAGATCATTTCCATATTTTGCTACTTATAGGCATAATTAGTGCTGCATCAACAGGACAGAGGAAAACCAAACATCCTCCCTACCTCCGCATGCACGCACGCACGCGAGCGAACGCAGATCAATTGGCAGAGAGATAACATTTCATTTCGGTGGGCTTCGTGCAGCAGCACCCATCCGTACAACTTGCCACCTTACATGGCAACCAGTCTCCAGGGTGATGCTACAAAGAAGCGGGGTTCAGCAGCCCATAAAGCTGTCATGTGCGTGCACATCACAATAGCGGCAGACACCGAGACCTCAAATCTAACAACATCCATCAATCACGCTGAGGGATAACTAGCCTATTGTGACCCCAATCGAGCCATTAAGCCCGATAAATATCTAAGAGCATCCCACTAAAGGTGCTTTTACCATTGTCTTCTTTCGAACATTCATAAAATAAAGCATACGATCCTTGACTGTCATGAAAAAGTCTGACACACTTGAGATTAAAAAGGAAAATGTGCTGTGAAATATTGGTGTAAATCATTGCAGACGCAGCAGTAATACGTGCAGTAAAACATTCGCTTCACAATGATAAAATTATCCACAACATCAACATGTTCCAAAATTACACAACAGAAATGAGCGTGTGCAATTTTCAGAATCTGCACTGCACGTCATCTTGATCCTGAATAATGCGTATTATGCTTTGTGTCTGTGGAGTCAGCAAACAAAACAAGGGGCCAAACAAGCACAAACTCACAAACTGATACAGATGGAAAATTATTTGAAACATTTTTGGAAGCAAAAGAGGAAGTGGAGCGAGTTTAGTAGAGTTTCATACACCTCTATCGGAAGGAGGAGAGAGATTTGAGAGAACCCGTGGCTGAGGGGGTTTGTGTATGTAAAATGATCTTTGGCCCATCTGTTTGTTTCACTACCACCCATAAAACCCCTCCTTTTCTCTCTCTCCCTTCCTTTCTCACTTTCCTCTGCAAAAAATGCAGTGTGCCACTGGAAGAAGCCGCTGACTTTTCTGCTTGCTAGAAGACAGTCTTTTGTGATTGAAAACTGTACTGATGGTGTGACTTCCACCCTGGGGGAGGGTCAACTCCTGAAGACAGTCACACCACAGGAAGACTCGGAAATTGGGGACAGATGTGATAGAAGAAAAAAAAAGTCTTACATATGTTTTTATATATATATATATATCATATCATATCATATCATATCATATACGATCATATAACATGCAAATGAATTTGATTCATGTTAATATTACTGCTTACAGTCAATTCGCGAAACAAATGACTAATTAACAAATGTATGAAAAATACTGTGATAAATGTGTGTGAATCATTCTATCAAGTTTTTCAGTGAATCAGTGGTTACTGAGCCTGATTCACTCACTGAACAGCATGACTTTCTCATCTTAGGATTGTTATTTTTACATAACGATACTAACAATTTAAATATATTTTTACAGAAGTTACAAAGAACCATTTAAAATTGGGAAATTATTACTTTTATATGCATTACTTTACTAAATTGATATTAAATAAACTAATACTACAAAAATGAGAGTAAATAGATTTAAAATGTGTCAACATATGTTTAAAAAATGAGACACTTAAGTAATGATGCTGAAACTTCACCTTTACCATTACATTTACTAGGAACAATGGAATTTAAAAATAATAATAATTTAAATCGAAATAACACCTCACAATATTACAGATCAATAAGTCTTGACATCTTTCAAAAAACATTCAAATCTAAATGAGTTTTTATGTACAATATTTTAATATTAAATATATACTGTATATACACATATATGCAGTATAATTAAATGCTGTATGCAAACAATGCACAAACACCCTCACCCATTTCTATCACTTCCTGTGGTGACTGCCTTCTGAGTGAAGAAGTGCTTGATCGGTCCACACTTTGCTAAATGGATTGATGACAGAAAGACGGGTGCGAAAGAGAGACAGGGTCAGAATCACCTTGGATACTCACCCATTATGCTGGAGCTCATGAAAGGTGTTGGGGACAATCCTTCATGGGACACTAATCGACTGTCACTCAAGTGATCAGCATAATGAGAGTCTCCAAACCCCTGGGGGAAAGAGATCACAGCATTAAACACATTATTAGCCGAACCTGCTAATTGAGTGCTATGACACTCCTCTAATTACTGGGGGGAAAGAGGGGAGCACGACTGGTCAACTGTCCCCTGAAACGATCAATACTTCTCTACTCTCCTCATTAAAAATCACTTTCTTCAAAGTCTTTGATGAATTTCATTAAAAGGGCAAACAAAAGCCCTGAAGAGATGATAGCGCTTGTGCTGGGATTGTGTAATTGTAATAAAGTTAATGAGGCACAAACAACAACAAAAAATGAGCGATTTGCATTTATCAACAAAATTCACGTCACATTAAAATCCTTTTTTTTTCTCTCGTCTCATTCCCTTTAATGTTATCACACTGGGATCTGATATAACGATAGTAATTCAGACATTATTTTCCTTAGATCTCTAAGCAATACTAACTATTCGAGAATAGCTTACATTGTGTTTTGCTTATTATTAGGATCAGTCACAATTAGCAAACATTTAGAAGAAATACAGCTTGAAGTTTCTAGCATGATTGTAAATGCGGTTGCTAGGCAACATTTTGCTTTTGTTTTTTGACAATCCTGCTTTTTGCCACTCTTCATTCATGATCAAAATTTCATGCTGTGTTCACTGTTAAAATAAACTGCTAGCACTGGTAAGGATTTGTGCATGCAAAATGGTGGTACGATGCATCCAAAATGACATAAAACTGATGAAGTGACGTGTTTGCTAGAGCTTGACACAGATCACGTCTTTATGCCAAAAGCCTGCTTGTACTTAAAAAGTAGAATAAATAAGTCGGGTTCTCTCTTCTCGGCAGCTGAGGTCTGCCCTTTCATGACCGTTATCAGCTTTGGGGGCTTAGGTCTAAATATCGGTCACAGTGTGGGCCTTTAAAACTCGGGAGTCCCCCCCCCAATAAAGGATACTCTGTGGCTGTGTTAATCCTGGAGCCGGTGAAAATCCGCCTGGCGCTACAGTCAAATGTGTCCCCCAAACCATATTAACTCTCTCCTGAGGGGCCTACAGCTGCCGGCTGTCCATTACTGTGGGCTTTTCCTTCTCTGCTTTCATAAATATATATAAATATCCTGGACAATTACAATCTGCATTTTTCTTCTTCTTTTTTTACTCCTGTTTTCTGAACGAATGACGATTGAGTAATTTCAAAGGCAGTGGAGTGTTGTGCAGTGCAGAATCGATACAGAGAGGTTCCCTATCGTGTCCCTGCCGTTTGTGTTAATAACGCTATGAACTGCCTGACTAATAGCTTCTCCCCTGAAGAGACACAGTGGGAGGGGGGATGGCAAGTGAAAACAAGCCCCCGAACTGCATCGTCCTCCCCAGCAATTTGGTAAGCATGATTTAGTAAGCATTCTGACTGAAGGATAGCTCACAGATGCATGCAGAAACACAATTAAAGGGATAGTTCACCCAAAAAAAGAATTCTGGCATCAGTTACATACACAACACAAAAGACTTTTGTTCATGTAGGAACATTCATTCATTCATTTTCCTTCGGCTTAGTCTCTATTTCAGAGGTCGCCACAGTGGAATGAACTGCTATCTATTCCAGAATATGTTATAGCGGATGCCCTTCCAGCCGCAACCCAGTATTGGGAAACACCCATACACACTCATCCACACACACATCTTAGGAACATAAATGAAGATATTTTTAATGAAACCTGAAAGAATTCTGTGTCCAGTGAAAGTCAATTTCCACAAAACATTTAAGATTCTAAGAGTTTATCCATACAAATCAAGCAGACCAATATTGTTTTTCACAATATTAGATATCAGATATTTTATTTTACGATAACAATATATCACAATGTAGTTATTTATCGCAATACTGGAATTACATTTTAACACGTAGTAAGAAATTGTACTGAAACTAATTGTCACGATTTTAATGTTCTAATCCATGCATGTTTTCTTTATACTGTTGACATGATTTAAACTGTCATAGCACCAAGCCTCGCTTTATACTGTGAATGGATCAAATTGAGGCTTTTATTTATATATATTAGCACATTAAGCATATTAAACATAAGGTAAGTGTTAAAACTTACCTTATGTTTAATAAGCTAATAAGGTAAAAACAAACCACAGTTGTTCCTGAGGAAGCTTAAACGTGCTTATAGGTTCAAAATTAAATAATGACAGCATTTTAAATGTTGAACTATCCCTTTAACCTCTTTATCATTTATATTGTCCTCCCTGGCCTTTTAATGCTGCCCAGTGACAGCTGCCGGAGTGTCAGAAAAGGACAGTGGATGTGAAGATGAATAGATCTGTGAGACCATTAGATCATCAATCATCGCTGCCTCAAGATCTCTGAATGAACGGTTTGTTGTGTATGTTCGAGCTGTCACCAGTGAATGCTTAGACTGGTCTAAATACCGTCCACGCAGCTGCTTTAGCATGCAAACCAGCACTGCGCTTGCAGAAAACATCTCTCAGATGCTCCTTGGCATCCCAGGTGAACGCCCTGGTCCCGTTTAAAGGCATTGGGGACGTGTGATAGTGCCGTGATGGACGGGAGCGAGGCACTGCGGGACAGCAGGGTGCACGGCAGAGGTGGTGCATGCGGCTTGGGCTGTCAGATGGGAGGCCTGAAGCCACGGCTGCCCAGGATGTGATGCCTGGCTGTGGGCCAAGGTCAGCTAGCTGGGGCTCCAGTCTGTTCACAGTCCACTAATCACACGCGTACAGAGAGGGAGAACACAGCCAGAGAGTCGCTCTTCTGAAGGAAAAAAAATCCTGCTTAAAATGCTTTACAATTTCCATGCGAGAGAACAAGTGAAATGTTAGTCGATAGGATCCCGTGATCTTTGAGGGTAACAGAAAAATACAGAAAAGCTGTAGCCTCTATTAGATATCTGATAGGAGATCTGAGTGCAACAAGGCTGTGAAAAAGTAATGTGATGGATGAAGACGCTGATTAAATCTTTAGCGGGTACTTCACAGCAAACCGGCTGCAGCTCTGTTGAAGCTCTTGTGGTTTTTTAAAGGGGAAAACACAAAAGAGTGTGCTAGATTCTCACGATAAAATCAAACTCAGACAATGGCTTCCTAACTTTGTTGTTGGCCGTGAGCAATGGGCGCTGCTGCTGTGATTCCATTAATAACAAGAAGTCCGCTTTAACAGTAGGGCTGTTCGATTCCAAAATTTGGGGATTCTGATTCAAAGTTCTGGAATTGATCGATTCGATTCCGAGAATCGATTCCTCACTGCTTTTGCAATTCTTTAGACTTAAACTCTGCCAATAGTAAATAAGCTAAAAGAAAGCTCAACCAAGCAAACAACTTCTATCGCATACAAGCTGCACTAACATATTGTGTGTAAAATTGTAGCGACCTTGGGTGTCTTGAAAGGCGCTTTAAATAAAATGTATTATTATTATTATTACTAAATAGAAACGGAAAACTCTACACATGTACATGCAGTTTTTAAGAGCGCTGTTTATTCAATTCAATTCAAGTTTACTTTTATATCGCTTTTCATAATAAATAGAAGCCAAAGCAGCTTTACAACAAGTTCACGTTATTACATTACAGCCAAAATCAAAAAAGTTAATGAGTTGTGTATAGGTTGGGCAGTATATAAACATAGTTATCCTGCAGTTATACAGTACAGTGCTCCTTAAAAAAAGGTGAGGTCTGTGTGTATAATATATTTTCAAATAAAGTGTATGTTGTGTATTGCATAAGATTTTGAGTTTTCAAAGTCCTCGGAGGGTTGACAGTGTCTGTCAATCAGAAGTGTGTCGATGTTTTGTTATAGCAACGGCAGGATTTCAGCACTATTCTATACTAAATCACATTATTTAAAACAGATATGCGTTTGCTATATTTTTAAGTATTCAGAGTGGAGCTTAAAGCCCTCTGTTGTGGACTATAATTCAGTTTCACCATGTAATGCTGTAAAGGCATGTAAAACAAAAAAACGTGTGTATCAATATGTGTGCATCAGGACAGGTGTAGAAACTAAGTAAAAAAGTTAGATAAACACCATAACCAACAATTTAAAGGCAATAATTAGCAGTACACATTTGCATAGTTTATTATTTGGATATTTCAGCCTGATATACCATAACTAGCTATTTGAAATTAAAGTATAGAGTGGTAAGTGGACTGCAGATATGGTTATTTGAACCAATTCATTGAAGCAAATCATTATTAGCAAGAGAGCGTTGAATTTTTAATTAGTTCTTTTAAACTGAAAAGAGTTGATGATTCTTTCTATGGAATCAATTCCAAACTCGCTTCTCAACGCCTCAGAATCTATTCTTTTTGGAATAGTCAATCCCTGATTGACAATCACTTGTGAATGTGTTCACAATTTAAAACCCCTTTCAAATGGTAACAGAATAATGTATATAATCAATAAGTCATGACAACATATGTTTATGTTAAATTAACTCACTAAAATAAATAAACCATGTTTCAAGTCATACAAGCTGTTTTAAGTCTAATGTAAATAATATCCACACTAAAAATCTGGGCAAAACGTTGTATAGTGTATTCCCACCTTCAGACTCTATAACTATTTCATATACAGACTATATGTGACTTTAATTGTGTCTGAATTGAAGACGTCTGTGTTTTTCTTACTCTGTAAAAACGATGGAGCAAATTACCTGCTGGTTTTCATCTAACTCTGAGGTCCTCTGAGAAATCTAATCCTGTCAGGATAGGAGCGGCTGTGATTGCAGAATATTATATCTTTTTTACACTGCTTTTCTTCATTTCATTTGACCTTGGCTGCAACTAAACAAAAATTCCTTGTTGCGTTGCCCGGCACACAATCATTACACATTTAGATCTTTTACAAATTTCTAAGTAAAACAACAGTGGTGGTCTGAGTGCTGCTGACATCCAAACTCATGTAAAAAGAAAATTAAATCAATCTGCAAAGGCTGATCATAAACAGTTCAGAATGTCCACCATAATGAAGTGATTTAATACATCCCTTCCTTTACATGTGCCACCTCTCAAATAATTGGGTCTGTATGATTTAATAAATTATTTTATGGTTAACAGTGCTGCTTTCATATGATCAAAAATACAGTGAAAACTTAATATTATGAAAAATACATTTTCAGCAGCCATTACTCCAGTCCTCAGTGTCACGTAATCCTTCAGAAAACATTCAAATATGCAGATTTTAACAACTTTTCCTTCTTTATTATTTTAATAGAACAATATTTAATTGAGGGCGACACAGTTGTTAGCACTGTCGCCTCACAGCAAGAAGGTCGCTGGTTCGAGTCCCGGCTAGATCAGTTGGCATTTCTGTGTGGAGTTTGCATGTTCTCCCCTTGTTCGCGTGGGTTTCCTCCGGGTGCTCCGGTTTCCCCCACAGTCCAAAGACATGTGGTATAGGTGAATTGTGAAATTGTCCGTAGTGTATGTGTGTGAATGAGTGTGTATGGATGTTTCCCAGTGATGGGTTGTGGCTGGAAGGGCATCCACTGTGTAAAACATATGCTGGATAAGTTGGTGGTTCATTACGCTGTGGCGACCCCTGATGAATAAAGGGAGTAAGCCAAAGGAAAATGAATGAATGAATGAATATTTAATTGAATGAACTAGCAATGTGCTAGCAATGAATTTGACTTTGTTAAATGAATTTCTATTTATATATTTATTTATATAAATGTATTTACTGTCCTTCTGGATCAGTTTAATCTAATTTTTGCCCAAATAAAAAATACATTCCTTTAAAAGAATCTTACCAACCCCAATATGCTTAACAGTATAACAAATATCATGGTGACATAGTGACAATTCCCACTACTAAATACTGGCTTATTACCTGTCTATTAATAAGATATTGGTTTATTTATTTATTGGTACTTAAAGTATAATCTTATTCTACATTGCCAATCCTACCCAATACCTAAAACCCAACTACTAACTATTAATTAGCTGCAAATTAGTTGTTTTAGTTAATAGCAAGAACTGTACCATAAAATAAGGTTATTTATTTATTTATTTTTTTGCTGGGTGATTAAATAGTAAAAAAACTATCTCCATAAAATCAGTCTTAAATGAGATGCACTGTTAATAATAAAAATACAGAACTAACCCAATCTTAACAGCATCAACCTGCAGTTTAGACAAGATCTTAACATTTTTTAGCCTCACATATAAAATGCAGCTTTTCACCAGATATAAGTGGTAAAAATATGGGCATTTGCATAAATACAGTTGAATTCAAAATTATTAGCCCTCCTGTTATTTTTTTCTTTTCCTTTTTCAAATATTTCCTAAATGATGTTTAACAGAGCAAGGAAATTTTCACAGTATTTCCTATAATATTTTTTCTTGTGGAGTTTTATTTGTTTTATTTCAGCTAGAATAAAAGCAATTAAAAAAAAATGTAAGGTCAATATTATTAGCCCCCTTAAGCTATTTTTTTATTGTCTACAGAACACTTGCCTAATTACCCTAACTTGCCTAATTAACATAGTTAAGCCTTTAAATGACACTTTAAGCTGAATACTAGTATCTTGAAAAATATCTAGTAAAATTTTATGTACTGTCATCAAGAAAAATCTGTTTTTAGCAACTAGTTAATGAAACTATTATGTATAGAAATGTGTTCTTTTCCTTAAAAAGAAATTGGGGGAAAAATATACAGGCGGAATAATAATTTAGGAGGGCTAATAATTCTGACTTCAATTGTAAGAGCTGATTTATTTTCTAAAGAATTTAGAAATTAGAAATTACATTAGAAATGACAAACATGTTAAATCCTTTTTGGAAACCCAAGTGCTCAGACACACACACACCCAGAGTTTCAGTCCAGTTAAACACTTTGATTGTGTTTATGTGATGCACATGTGAGAGTAATGTGTGTGTGTGTGTGTGTGTGTGTGTGTGTGTGTGTGTGTGCGTGCGTGCGCGTGCGTGCGTGCGTGTGTGTGTGTGTACGTGTTTTTGTGACATGTCAGGACACAAATCTGTATAATGACATAGGTATGACACAGGTATTACAAAAAGGAGGTGAAATATGAGGACATTGCTGACGTCCTCATTTCTCAAAAAGCTTATAAATCACACACAATGAGTTTAATCAGAGAGTAAAGCAGTACACTGTTTCCTGTGATGGTTGGGTTTAGGGGTAGGGTGGGTTAGGGCAATACAAAATACGGTTTGTGCTGTATAAAATCAATGGAAACCTATGTAATGTACCCACTTTTCACAAAAACAAACATGTGTGTGCGCGCGTGTGTGTGTGTGTGTGTACACGCATTGTATGGAGGTGCAAACAGCTGTCTGCTGATCCCATCCCCAGCAATGTCACAAGCGCTAATTTCCATTCACCTAGAGCAAAGATATCGCATGCGTCTCCGTCTTATAATTCAAATCAGGCCGGCGGCATAGCCATCGCCTGTAGAAGTGCGGAGGGGAAGGGCATCGGAAATAAACAAGACACTGTGGTGTGAGAGCCTCTGACATTTGACTGATTTCTGATAGGAAGTGACAGGAGATTGACATGAAATGAAATTCATACAGGGCACCCTGAACACACCACCGTGGAAAAGACAAAACAAACAAATAGGAAGCGAGAGATCCTCACACTCCGTACTATATGTATATGAGTGTAAAATAAAAATCCCAACCACTGCTGATTTTTTTCTCTCTTTTTTTTGGGTGATGAGGTGGATTTCATTTGCATGCATGAAAATCAATCTGGGCTTATGGTATGTCTGAAATGCATCAACGCTTCCTGCACCAACTGTGTTCATTCAAACACGGCAAGCCTGGAAAAAGCGTATACAATTTGTTATTTGTCATGAACGCTACTAATATAATATAATCACAACGTCAAGTAGGCTGCATGTGCACTTTCATCTGTCTCTTCTAACAAAGCGGAAAAAACAATAACATTTCCTTTTTTTTGCATTGGAGGAAAAACTAAGATATTTTCTTTGCTGTGTTCGTTGAGCGGAACAGCTGCTCGTAATAATTTTTAGCCGTCAAAAAGAAACATTTGAGAAAAGCTTTTTGCTGAATGTCTGAGGAAATGGGGGAGGAAACACGAGAACTTAGTTATGAGTGGATTTCTTTCAATATTGACATGTCTTTGTCAACTTTTAGATATAAAAAAACCTGCCATTTACTAAAATCTACTAAAAAGTGTCCCCCTCACTGCAAGATGTTTCAGTTTTGTGATAAGAATTATGTAAAAATGACACTATACATTTCTGTAAGCCAGCAAAAATGAAAATGTAAACACCTTGTAAAATTACCTTATGCATTATCATTAAAAAACTCAGGTTATTTAATTTTTCTTTTTTACACAAATTATTTAGCAGGGGTGCATTAAAGTGATCAAAACTGAATGTACAGACAACAATTTTAAAAAATGTATTTTAAGTAAGCACTGTTATATTTGAACATTCTATTATTTAAGCAAATACATATGTTTCTTAAAATGACATGGTTTACACATACAGTAAAGCAGTACAACTGTTTTCAGCACTGATATAAGAAATGTTTCATAAGCACCAAGCCAGAAAATTTAAATGATTTTGTAGTATCATGTGACACTGAAAAATGGAGATGTTTCCAAATCAGAGAAATTATTAAAATGTTAAAATACATTAAAATAGCATGGTATTACGTCAAATAGCAATGATTTTTCACTATATAACTTTTTTTTGCTTCATTTTAGCTTTTACTTTGATCAAATAATTGCAGTTCAAAAAGCACTCAAACCTTTGCAAGGAAGGTTATATTATCAAATCAACAGTGATATTATGTTAATATATAGCCAGAGAACTAATAAGCAGTAATGTTTCATTTAGCTGAGAAAAGATATCTGAACTGGTGTAACGGAAAAGAACTCTAGCAGTATCTTCAGTTTATCTGGTGAGTTTTTGTAGGTGTATGTGTATGTGTGTGTGTGTGTGTGAGTTTATGTGCAGTGAGGTGAAGCAAGACCAGTCTTACCCTGGAGCTGGACTGGCCACCTGAGGCCCATGATGCTTGGCTCGTCCTCTCATCCATACCTGTCCAAAACACAGATTCACAACTCCATCAAAAGAATGCCCACCCAATACAACCCTAAGACAGCAACATAAAGTAAAATAACATTTATTTAGTGTTAATTTAATATATTTTTAAAAGAATATTGGATTTTTTTTTTATTACACTCTGTCCCCTGACCCCTAATTCTGTGTGAACACATATTAATAGATAAACATTAACAGCTAAACAACAAAAATGAAACGATTCTAAAACTTAAAAATAAAATTAAAGAAATCTATTTACAAATGTGTAAAAATTACACATTTACATAAAATGACTATAACTAAAAGTGAAATTAAAATTCAAAAATAGAAAAGTGTCAAATATTAAATATTATAATATTAAAATAATGGTCTAATAGTTCATGCTAGGTAATGTATTTTATAACATGAACAAACAATGAACAATACATTTATTACAATATATATTTATCTTTGTTAATGTTAGTTAAAGAATTTCTCAGTTTCATTGTTAGTTCATTTGAACTGCATAAACTAATGTTAGCGAGAATTGTTCAAAAATGCATAACAAATTTGGAATTTTAATAATGCATTAGTAAATGTTCAAATATGATAAATTCTCTGCAAGATTGTCCATAGTTTTTCCATAGGTTGTTGCATTAGTAAATACATCAACATTAAAACCTTGACTCTTAGTGATAAAAATAAATGTCTTGGAAAAAGATATAACCCAAAAACCACACAAATGCAAGTTAAAAGTCTAAAAGTAGTTACAAAAAACCAGCAGCCATTGAAATTCGATCAATTCAATTAAATTAATCTTTATTTCTATAGCGATTTTACAATATAGATCGTGTCAAAGCAGCTCAACACAGTTCTAGTAAATTAAACTGCTTCAATTCATAGTAGGAAAAAAATTACTATGGAAGTCAATGGCTGCTGGTTTCAGAACGTCTAGTTTTGTGTTTAACAGAAGATAAAAAAATTTTGGATGCACTTGAGTGTAAGGAGATTTTCATTTTTGGGTGAACTAACTATTTTAGTGTGACCACAATTAAATATTACTACTAACTGGTAATAAATCACACACACAAAAAAAACACATGGCTATTTGTCTAACTTAATTACAGCTTAAGTAAATCAATAATTCAGCCTGACAGGATTGTGTTTTCCTCACACAGACTGTAGTATATATGATGACTGCATTTATGAGACTGATCATAATCAGCAAACAGTTTAAATCTAATGAATTATGATGATAATAATAAAACACCGGGGAGCAGCAGACCTTGTCTGAAACGTTAAATAACCACGGCGCAGCGTTCTGCTGAATTCTGCTGCGTTTCAATGGAACAAAATGATCTCATATATTATTTACTCACGCATTCATTGACTGACAATTAAACTGGAATGTTTTTTTTTTCTCTAAAATGAAAGCGGGAGAGTTGTCAGAACTTCCGGTCTCCGTTCTCAGCTTTCCAGTGGTGGACACTTCAGTACACGTGAGGAGTGGAAACGTTGAGCTCATGGCGAATGCTCGTGTCCAGCAGGAGTAAAGAAAGAAGTGCTGTAGAGCTGTTAATCTGCTACACTTCCATTCAAAGGCTGCACTTTACAAGCCGGCCACGCTGCGTCATTTATTTTGCTTCGCATAAATCATTTTCAAAAACGCATCGCTCCCTTTCCCACTCGCGCTGGTGCAGCCGAGCCGCTCGCAGATGTCAGTGATGTATTGCTGAAGCTCATCAAAAGAGCTGAGTGCTGAAAGTTTGATAAACCTCATATTTTACATTGTCTCTCGCTTCCAAAAGACAGCCAGCCAGCCACAGAGACGAATAAATAAATAAAAACGTAAAGTTGACACAATTGACTTGATCCAACATCTGGTACGTGATGAACAAAAAACAATATCTGGCTTTTGAAAATTACATTTGGCTGAGGCTGTTGGGTAAAGATATACGATTGCCGGCTTCTTCTGGCTGTTTGAGCCAATATTGTTGTGTAGGTAACAATATTCCGTTCTTGGGTCTCATGTATGAGTCTCCAAATTGCTGAGAAAGAAAACATCAATATTGCTGTGCGCTATTGATAATCCATGTTTGTCATTTCGAAAATTCTTTCTTATCTGATTCCAGCCCATTATAACAGGCAGCGTGGATCAAATGCAAGTAAACAATCAGGGTGGGGAATTACGGGGGTCTTTACAGGAACGTTGAGCAGAGAGTTTAAAAGAAATCAAATAAATGTAGTGTTATTTTCATGATATTGTTGACAATATGCAAAAGTGTAAGTGATCCCTAACACTGCAGGGCTGAGCCTGAAATAAACTCAAATCACTATCAGCTGAACATTTGCATAGAGAACAAACTATTTACACAGAGAGAGAGTCTGATTGCTGTTTACTGATACAGCAATATGTTTATACATCCATACTTTACTCTCTTTCCAATCATTCATCCTTTTTTTCCATTCATTCTTCATTTCTTTCCATCATCAGCATCATTTTTCTTCTACTTCTCATTCATTGGTTTCTTTCTTACCATCATTCCATCCATCTTTTCCCTCTTTTTTTACATCTTTTTTACATCTTTATCTTTTTATCAATCCAACCATCAACGGGTATTCATGAGTAGTTCCTATTACCTTTGCAAACATCCATCCTTCCTTCTTTCTCTTTTTCAATCTATCTAACCATCTCTGCTTTTATATCCATCCTTAAATCTTTCTTGATTTACAGGTGTTTTCCTTTCATTTACAGTTGTGAATTGCATTATGTTTTTTTTTTATTTCTCCGCTCTGTCGATTTTTGATGTTGAAAATTCATATCCTTATTTATCAGGAATCGCCACAGCGGAATGAACCGCCAACTATTCCGGCATATGTTTTACACAGCGTATGCACTTTCAGCCGCAACCCAGTACTGGGAAACACCCATACACTCTCGCATTCACACACACACTCATACACTACGGCCAATTTAGTTCATTCAGTTCACCTATACTGTGGACTGTGGGGGAAATCGGAGCACCTGGAGGAAACCCACGCCAACACGGGGAGAACATGCAAACTCCACACAGAAATGCCAACTGGCCCAGCTGGGACTCAAACCAGCGACCTTCTTGCTGTGAGGCGACAGTTCTAACCACTGAGCCCCTTTAAACTATTAAGAATGTTAATAAAAATCACTTTTTCCATCTTTGCAAGGTTAAAGGTTGTTGGAAGAAAGATCAGGATCCCATAATGCAATTCAATAGCATAAATAAACTGGGACAAAATAAAAATTAAAAATAAAAACATGAATCTACTACTAATTTACAGATATTTTTTACAGTGCACCCAATCCTTTGTTGTTCTTTGTTTCAGTTTTTCAATCTATCATCATCCATCCCTTCATCGTTCCCTTTCATTAATCCTTCTCTTTCATCTTCCATCTTCCATCAATCCTTCCATTCTTCTATTATGTGTCCTTTTTTCCCGTCATGTTATCCACCTTCTTTCTACTCATCCAACATAACATGTTTTTATCCATCCCTCCTTCTTTCTTCAGTTCTTCAACACATCCAACTTTCCATTTTTTTCTCGCTCCATTGCTTTTAATCCAGTCATTAGGGATCCAGTCATTGTCTTTATTTCCTTACATTTTCCTTCTGATTTTCAATTCATCCACCAGTTTAGATGCATCCTTTTTTAATTTTCCATCCATCCCTTTTATTTCTATCTGTTATTCCTTATTTTTCTCTTTTTCAATGTTTTGATTTGCCCTTCTTTCTCTTTCCACTCTTATTCACTCCTTCTGTCTCTTTCCATTTAACTATCAATTTCCCTCTCTTTCTTTTTAAACTTAATCATCCATCCTTTCGCCTTTCACTTACTTCTATCCTTCTCACCTTCCCCTTTTCATCTCATCTGTCTTTTCTAATTTCCATCACATGTGCATCTTTTTTCCATCCACCCATCTATCTTTCCATTTATCAATTCTTCCTTCTTTCAATTTCTATCAGTCCATTCATGCTACATATCTTGCATACAGCTTCTACCCTCACATGATTAGGAGAGACACATAAATAGCTTCATGTAAAAAAAAAGCAAGAGAGAGTGAGCAAGTTCCTCTTTTTCCCCAACACAAGTCTAACACACTTAATCTGTGTGTGTGTGTGTGTGTGTGTGTGTGTGTGTGTGTGTGTGTGTGTGCGTGTTTGCGTGTGTGGTCTGATCTAACGCCAGAGACAGTGTACAGAGCAGAGCCGTGTGTGTGTGTGTGTGTAAGCAGGTCAGTCAGCTCTGAGGTCTTTTAAAACCAAACTGGGTTTTTTCTCTCTTTTAAAACCTATAAAACACTAGGACCATAATTCTCTGAAACAGCATGTATCTGAAAAACGTTTGCTAATATTAAAGAAAATATTACTGTCACAATATTAGCTGAACAGAGTCATATTACGAGAGAGACTTAAGACCTACAATCAAAGTCCATAGAAAATAAAAGTAATAAATAAATGAAAACTAAGCCCAAACATTAGATTATGAGGCAAGTGTGGAGCTGAGATGTGTAATTCATTCAGTGTCAAGAGCTGGAATGTGTAAAAGGGGAGACATGTGTTTAGTATTTGCAACAGAGGAAATGACCTCATAGGGAAGTTCCTCTCAGAGGACCATTGAGGAATTTTGTATACATTTACGACACCATCTATCAGTTTTATTTCTGCAAAAAAAAATCAGCTCATCTCATTTAAATATCAAACAAACAACCAATCTTGCCCATATGAGAAGCGCTAGGTATGACAGGCTAACTCTGACGGGATTCATAGTGAAAAACAGAAAGGGTGTCTGTGTGCGAAAGAGAGAAACAGCCTCCTCCTTTCTGCGGTTTAGTTTGTTATGAGTCAGCTGCTCAATTTAACCATCTGCCAACTCACTGAGGACCGATGTCATGAGATGTTCTACGTCAAGGTCAGTGATTGAAAAAGCTTGCCATTTCCCGAACGGCTAATTTACAACTGCTCTTTTACTTGAGCCAGTCTAGCGGCGCAGAGCTTCACCTGCCTCTATAGCTTCTCTTAGCGGCCATTCATCACTTTTATACCAGTAGTCCTGCCCCTACAATCCATGTGTGAGAGGTTTATAAAACATACACTCTTCCCACTCGACTAGTGTGAAACATTACCGCTGCAGAGCCGACGGCCAATTCACAGCAGCGCACACACAACCGATACATTCATTTATTCGCAATCCCCATTCCTCTCTCTGGACATACAGTATGACTTTCTTTGAATGATTTCCTGAAGGCCAGTTTTTTCACAAAAGCCTTTGAACGTTTAAAAATGTCGAGTGTGTGCCATGTACTGAACAAACTGGCTTTTACCAGGTACAAATAAATGAAAAAAACGATTATTAAATATTTTTAAGATGGTCTAGCAGGCTTTATTAGACGAAAATGTAAATTCCGTCACGTTATATTTACAATGGAGCATTGTAAGACAAGCTATGAAAAAAGTATGCTATGAATTAACTTATGAGTTGCTACAACTTACTTACACAACGCATACTTCTATATTAATATATATGCAAATTTGACCCATTGTTTCCTCTTTTTTTAGACACTGTGTACAGTTTATAATAATGTGTTCCATCATTGCAGCCGGATCAAAACACAAACACAATTTAATTAAAAAACTTAATTATTGACAGTTATTAATTCAAAACAAATTCAGAACTAATATACCCTAATCGATACCCTAATATACATTTTCCCCATGTCATGTGTCATTGATTCACTCATTCATTCACTCAGAACAACTGAAAGCAATTTGGACTCCACATGTTATTATATTTTAATAATATTTTAACACATTTTTTTTGTATGGGCAACCTAATAACAAATTTTGCTCTAAAAATTTGTTGTTGCTGCTATATTTTACCAGTCTTTTAGCATGCTAACATGTTAGCACTAAGTACATCTGGTTCAACAAAACATGATTAGTTTAAATAAATGTATTTTAGTATTGTCGTATGAATCTAAACTAACCGTTTAAGAGGTGTTCCTTAAACGAATAAAGTTCAGTGAACAAACCTCTTTTTTTGAGCATAGACTCTGCTACCATCCGATCCAGTTTCATCTGGATTTTTCAGCAGGGTATGCGCTAATTACACAAGTATAATCAAACTCCAAGTATGCTGGAGCTCTAAAATCAGGGCCTCTGACAGACCCTCAGCTTGCTTTTCCCCAGCATCGCCAGCTATACGTGCATCATATAGCTCATCTTTATAATTATTTCGGAGGCGTAATTTTTTGATGCTTAATTATGAAAATTAGCTCCAAAATAAATGCAAATTATGCACGCACAGGCATCCCGACCTAAGTGCTGTGGATTCTGCGCTCGAGCTCGATGCCAAAGAGCATTCATTTACATGCAGCTCCCGTCCAGAGAAGGATTTAAATATGGATTTAACTTGGCACAGGCTCTGCCTTGTGAGCAAATCTTTGTCTTTCCTGTTTTAGCGTCTGGCAACCGTGAGAGATTCTTCTTTAACATTGTTTTACTTCGGCATTTCCAGACTAATCAAGACTTTTTCTCTAATTTGCTTTCATGGAATTACTGGAGATTTTAAGCACGTCTTTATCCTACATGTCAGCTTTAATGAGGAAAAAAGCATGGCGATAAACAGTAATGCAAGGTGGTGTTAATAACAAAACGACTAGTTGAGTTGAGTGGTTTTGCATTGGGGCAAAACGGCGTAGTGGTTTTACAGTTAGGAATGGGAAGTCAATGGGCTGTACAGATACTTGCAAGAATCTTTATTAAGTTTATGTTACAAACATATATTTTAATGTGGTGTTACTTTATTTAAAATCATTTCATTTTTAATGATTATTTTAACAAAAACTTTTTACATTCTGAAGAAAACTAAAATCCGTAGTGTTTGTTTTTCCTATGGAAGTCAATAGCTACTGGTTTCCAACATTCCTCAAAATATCTTCTTTTGTGTTCAACAACTTGGAAAAAGATTATAAAATATTTCAGTGTTTCTACATCAGAAATGAAATTTAATAGCAAAACGTTTTTGTATTGTGCAAATTTTTGAAATGAGAAATGTTTATGTATATAAAATATCTAAAAGTATACATACACATTAATTCATTCATTCATTCATTTTCCTTCAGCTTAGTCCCTTTATTCACCAGGGTCGCCACAGCAGAATGAACCGCCAACTTATCCAGCATATGTTTTATGCAGCGGATGCCCTTCCAGCCGCAACCCAGTACTGGAAAACACCCATACATTCTTGCATTCACACTCATACACTACGGACAAATTAGTTTATTCAATTCACCTATTGTGCATGTCTTTGGACTGTGGGGGAAGCCAGAGCATCCGGAGAAAACCCACGCGAACACGGGGAGAACATGCAAACTCCACACAGAAATGCCAACTGACCCAGCCGGGACTCGAACCAGCGACCTATTTTCTGTGAGGCGATAGTGCTAACCAATGAGCCACCATGTGTATACATACACAGTATTCTAATAATTTTCAATTCACTTCCACATCCACCTCTCAAAACCATAATGAATACTTAAAAACAAATAACAATTATGAATGATAATTTAAAAAATCTTTTAATTCAAAAAGGAAATTCAGTTGTTAGCCAACTGTTTGCTAACAATTTTGAACATTTAGACAACATTTATTTTTCCAATTTCACCTGTCAATATTTAATTTTATGCCTCCACAAATAATAATAAATGCATGTTTTTAAAAATTATAGAGGAGTCTCTGTATATCTTAAACACATTTTTATGCATTTCTGAATAGGTAAACAAATATATAATTAAATAAATAAAAATATCATAGCGTCATCATTTTCACTTAGCTGTTAGATGCTCATGTTAAAAGGCCTGTGTGTCCTTCATATTAACATCAACACAAAATGCACAAATAAAAAAAAGTTGATTGTCATACAAATCAATGCCAACTCATGAGCCCATGTAACAGTGAACCGATCTAATCGTCCATCACATCCAATGCACCACATACATCTGCAACCTTGACAAAGAGGCAAATATTTCTCTTGGCACAGTCTGGCTCTCTTCTGGAGTTTAATTGTCGAACAGGTGTCCACACCCCTCCACAACAGACGCACAGTGAGGGGGGAGGAGAAACAAGGGCAATGTACCAATTGTTCCTGAAGCAAGTGGCTCACTTACGTGCTCTGGCAACGAGCAGCTAAAAAAGAAAAAAAGAAACGCATTCATAACTTCAATTGACCGTTGCCTGCCACTGCTGTGAAAACAAGCGCCCCAGACGTGACATCACAAAACAAGAGGTCTGAGTCGTTCGGTGGAATTTGCTTTTTGCCAAATTGCCACCGAAACCAAACATCCCCCTCGCAGGCCAGACGGGCCTTCGTCGATCAATACTGAGCCGTGGGGAGGAAGCGCAGAGCGGATAAATGATGTGAACACAGGCTTCTGGAGAGGTACTGCTTCCATCACTGGCCTCATCAGAAGGGCCAATCAAATCCCAGTAGAGAGAGATGACTGCTCACTTCTCATTAGCGAAACTGATACCATACAACCGAAGCACACTTACTCATCTGAAATAACACAATAAGACGGGTGCCACAAGTATGCGGGAGGCGGCTACACAAACATTCGGAGGAAAAGAAAACAATTATAAAGCCTCAAAGCTCGTCAAAGCTTTAAAACCGTGATATGCAAAAATACACAAGTGGAGATTTGGCTATGAGCGGAAGTAATATGCATCTACCGTCTGATTTGAATTGTGTGGACATTCAGATATACGGAACAAAGTGAATTGGTTTTCACCGGTCTGAAATTAATATAGTGCAGATTCAACTTTCTGCTGCTTTAACGGGATGATTTTTTTCTACCCTAAAAATAAAACAAATGACTCACCATTTACTCTCCCTACACTTGTTCCAAACCTGTTTGAGTTTCTTTTTTGAGCTGAACACAAAATAAGGCAGTGTTTCCCAACCCTGTTCCTGAAGGCACACTATGTGTACTGTACATTTTCAACCTCTTCCTATTCAAACACACCTGAATCAAATCGTCAGAACATTAGCAGAGACTCCAAAACCTGAAATGAATGGTTCAGATAAGGGAGACATCCAAAATATGTACTGTTGGTGTGCCTCCAGGAAGAGGGTTGGGAAACACTGAAGTAAGGTATTTTGAAGAATGTTGGAAACTGGAAGCCATTGACTTCCATGGAAAAGAAAAAAAATACAATGAAAGTCAATGGTTACTAGTTTTCAAAATTCTTCAAAATATCTTCTTTTGTGTTTAACAGACAAAAAGAACTCAAACATGTTTGTACCAAGTGAATTTTCGTTTTTGGGTGAAGTATCCCTTTAAATGTAAACAAAGGTGAGAAGAACAGGGGATTTACTCATTTCATTCATCAGGGGGCATTAAATCATTTGCAAATTAGAGAGGATTAGTCAAATAACACTGACTAATAGAGATAAAAAAAAACTCACAGTGAAACTTCAACATCCCTGAATCAGTATTCCTTCATCACACTGTATCTAATAAACAGAGGAGACTTGGAAACAACAGCGAAATTCATTAACTGAAATTATTTAACATGTTTAATGAATGAACTATAATTTATTAGCATGCCAATGATGCGATTACTGCTGTAAGCAACCCACACTAACTGGTTTTACATGGGCATCTGCAGGATTCGGTTAATGAGAGTAAAGGCTGTTTACGCTACAACATTTTCAGCCAAAAAACTGACACTTTTTATGTGTTTTGCCTGTTCGTTTACACAACTGTGACTGAAAACATACATTTGAAAATGGGTTTTAAAGTGAAAGTTTTTAAAAATCTGTAGCTATTGTCTTCAGGTAAACACTCAAAGCATTAATTTAAAACGGTGACATCGTGTGTGTGAGTAGTTAGTTTTAGGCATGTGGACATGTCGATTTTAATATCCGTGTGAAATCAAAATTTACTATGTTTATTTTGCTAGCGCACATTCTTATTCTTTATGTTAACAATTAATCAATGCAAGTTAATCCGCTGAAATTTTTGTTTTGTTTTGGTAATCTTCAAATCAAAATCTGACCATTTGCTTCCGCGTTTGGAGCGGCTGTCCTACTCTGTTGACGTCAGTTTGATGGCTTCAGCCTCAAATTTCTTAACCACATCCCTAAACCTTTAGTTTGCTTTGAGGGAATGATGCACAAAAGGAAAGCCCCGCCCACAACTCAATATTCCGTTACAGTTGGAAGTACAACAACGTACTGAAATTAATGTTTCAGCAACTTCCGGTACACACAAACTTTAGAGGAGTACATGATAGTGTTGCTGCTGCTCAAAAGCTTGCAAACAACTTCTTCAGTGAATTTACTTCAACAACAACACAACCAATAGCAGATCGAAATACACACGGAAAATCCTACATACACACCAGTGTCCTGCAGATACGTAGTCACTTCCCTACAGGTAAACGTGGATCATTTTTAAAACGTTGTTGTGTACATGCAAAATCTTTTTTAAAATGCGAGGAAAGTTTTGGCTATATCACTTTCATGTCAATGTAGCCTAAGAAACTATCCAACTCATTATAAAGAAATAGTCCAGGGGTCGACAAACTATTATTATAAACTAGTATTATACTATTTTTTGTTTGTTGTTTTTTTACTCTAAAAGTTTGCTCAATTTCGGGGAGTGGGGGGTAGATACTGTAGATAATGCGCTAATTAGGGAGTCACTATTACTATCTGGGAAACTGAAAATTTGTCATTAGGCGTACTTTGTGTATATAGGGATCGGCAGGACTGAACACACATTTTACATACAGATAAAATATTTGTCAATGACACCTAGGATCCATTTCACCAAATCATCCATCATGGTCTTGTCAGACTTCATTAATGCAAAAGCACAGAGCCGCATTGATCCGCACAAGCTCTCATCAGCTCATATGTGCAGTGGTCATGCGAATGGTTTGCTGAAGACATCCATCTTTAGACTAGCACATGTTAATTCTTCTCACATAGTAATAGTATTTATACTATTTATACTTATTATTAACAAAACATCCACTGTAACTGAAAAAAATGATTACCAAAAAATGCGTATCTGTGACAATAAGTGATTTAAATGAAATACATAGACCTCTTTCTTTATCGCTTACATGCCAGTGATTATGCTTGTATGAGTGCCACTGCCAATATCATTACACATGCCATAGATTATCAACCGCTGGAATAATTTCAATCATCTAGATTCCAAAGACCCCGCAAATACAAGTGACCCACACATTAAAATTGAAAAGGCAACATAAATGATTACGTTTAAATTACATACAATTTGATTGAAATATTTTGCACTTTGTATTATTTTCTAATTGCATTTTTGCAATAATTATTTTGTAATTTTACTGTATGTTTGTTTTTTCACATTTTGTGCACAACAAACAAGCTTTTTTGCAATGCAAACAACAAGCTTTTTTCTAATACTGGGTTTACATATAATTTGAATATATTTTTCTTATTATTATTATAATAAATAAACAAACAAATAAAAAAAAAGAGAGTTGTCTTCCATAGTTAAACATAGAATATATATATTCATTCATTCATTTTTTTTTGAATGAATGAATATATTCCGCCAACTTATCCAACATATGTTTTACACAGTGGATGCCCTTCCAGCTGCAACCCATCACTGGGAAACCCATACACACGCATTCACACACATACACAACAGACAATTTAGCTCACCCAATTCACCTATAGCGCATGTCTTTGGACTTGTGGAAATGAAATAATTTTATTTTATTCATATAAATTCACTAGTTGCCACAGTGGAATTAACTGCCTTCTTAAAAATTACAAATTAATATTCATATATATTAATGCAATATTATATATATATATATATATTTTATTTTTTATTTTAATTGAGCGTTGATTCCATCCAATATGCCTTACAGGCCACGTTTGACACTCTTGCAGATTACAGAAACAAATGGAGAGGGAAAAAAACAAATGGAGAGGAAAAACTTGTGCAATTATAATTCTGCCTGTCTAAGCACAAGTGCATCTGTACATTTGAAAACATTCCCACCAGAGAAAGAACCAAACCTACACAATTCCACATATGAGGAAACGCGCTGCATTTTGACAACATAAGAGAAATGCTGCTTGTGTATAGAGGCAGTGTGAAGCGCAGTGGTACTGACAAGGGAGTTTGTCATGGTTGGAAAAGCATCTTCATTAGACTGGCCTCCTCGCTTCCAAATGCAGCGAGTCACATCACACTGTCTGTCTGTCTGTCACACATGGAGGACACTGAAGAATCACACCAACACAACAGCCGCTCCGTACAACAGCACCAACATCTCTCTCTCTCACACACACACTTCTGACACATTCATGGTGTAGAGATTAAATGATGGCGAGGAGATAAAGAGATCAACATGAGAAAGGGCCACGCCAGCAATAAATTTAAATTTAAAACACTGTCAAAGTGGGAGGAGGCCTGTAAAGTGCCAGAGCTCCTTTTCATACATGCAAACAAGACGCTTTTTGGAGATTTTCAACAATCTGGTTATGCGCAACAAGGAGAGACTATTTGACTTTCAAAACAGCCCCACCTCTGATTAGCAGAGGCGGGTCACTGAAACAGACGTCCTGCCTACATTATGAGTAAAGTATGTTAATGCATGTGTGTGTCTTCTTTAAAAAATGATCACAAGGATGCACAATTGATCGACATTTTTATATGTTAGAAAAATAGTTCAAACTATTCATTCAAGGAACTTAAAATAATCTATCAAGGTTTCCACAAAAATATGAAGCATCATGACTGTATAATGTGACATTGAAAACTGGAGGATGATTCTGAAAATTCAGCTTTTCCTTCAAATGAGTAAATAAATTATAAAATATATATTTTTTTTATTGTCATAATGTGACTTTTTGGGCAAATTAATGAAGCCTTGGTGAGCAGAAGAAGCTTTGCTTTAAATATAAAAAAGAACATCACTAAATGCAATTGCAAATGAATCAAACTTTACAAACCTTGTAGTTTTTTTATGTGGTTTTCAAGGACAAGTCAATAAAATTACATGTTTTCTTGATATTATTTCTGGGATGTCATTTTTTTTTTTAATCAAAATTCTATTCAGAGTGCAAACGTTACATTACTTTGAAAGTTTTTTTGCAGTGTTTACTGGAGATTCAGAAGTGAAACACAGTGAAAACACTCGTTTTTTTATGTACTGATGTAGCAAATCCATAACTTACTTATAAACTTTTATATAAATTTTTGTTTAATGCTGGCATGGCCCTTTCTCACGTTGATCTCCTCGTAATCATGTAATCTCTACATGAATGTGTTAGAAGTGTGTGCATGTGTGTAAGAGAGAGAATACTAATGTAGCAAATCCATGACAGGGTCCAACGCTAAGGATTTTTTCTACTGGCCTGATCGGGCCAGTGGTTCAGATTTTTACTTGCCCTGCCAATATTTTCACTGGCCCCACCAAAAAAAAAAAAAAAGTTAAAAGCTATTTCTTAGCCACATATTTTAAATAATGTGTCAAAAATAACATCTGTGAATCTAGAATTTAAGTATTTAAAAAATGTTAATAAATGTATAATGAACAAAATTCAAAGTGTTTGCAAACAAAAATAGCAGTACGGAAAATGTGCAGGTATTTTATTGCAAAACAAAAGGTGGCTGACCTGCCAAACTGACGGCAAACTGTGCAAAACATCACTTCATTTTTTTTTTCGTCGTGTTTTACCCACGTAATTGTCTGCTTTCAAGAAGTTAGAAACATTTGATGTTGCCGTCTCTTCACTGTACTGATTGTTACCAGGTTACGGAAAAAAATAATGTGCTCACAACATCCAATCAGATAGGAGGAACCGAAAAGCAATATGGTGTTTACGACATCACAAAAAAGGTAGCATTTAAAGGCTTGAAAGCACAAACTGTTTCTTGATTTATTTTTTTTATTTGCACGCAATTGACAAATAGTCGCAGGCAAATTAAACTTTAGTGACAAGATAGCACTGGCCCGATCAGGCTAGTAACGATCCTGTCTACTGTCCCGAACATCTCTCACGCTGGCTCAGGGCTATCGGGCAGTCCTTATTGTTGAGCCCTGCGTAACTTATAAACTTAAATTCTTCATATATGTTATGACCTTATTAAATCAATCACTCATATTGCAGTTTCCAGAAACAAAACAATGGATACAAAAAAAGCGATTACATAAAGAAAAAAGTTTTAATTTAGGAACAAAATATCCCTTTAATATCAATTTAAACACAACATCTTACAGTACTATGGTGTCCTTTGAACAGTAATACACTTCAAGATCTAGACTGGATAAAAGCAGTGAGGGGACTCATATGAAGCAAACTACACTGCGGTTACTCATTTGCTCCAAAATGCCAATTAACAATTTAGACTGACTCATTTGTGGCCTGCATTAGTTTGCATATTCCCAGTCACATACACCGAGTGCCGACAACCAGCACTTATTCTGGCATGCCCTTCAGCCCAGATAGCACACGTTATCTGAGATCTAGCCAAACAGAGAATGGCTACGGAAAATGATCACCAGCCAGATATTTAAAGACAGCTTGATCCCTTTTTGTCTAAAGAATCCCAGACATTAAAAGAGGCTGAGAGCACTCATACTCATAGATGTGTGAATGAAAATAAATACATGTGCGTTATACAGGGGAGCTTATAATATACAGGGGAGCTTATAATTCAGGAGGGCTAATAATTTTGACTTCAACTGTATATTAACACAGACAAACACACACATACACAGACTCTTACTGTTCTGTCTGTATCTGTCAGATAGCTCATACTGTATACCCAGCATGTCTGCTGAGCGTGCTTCATTCCACCCCTCAAATTCCTATCAATAAAGAGTGCGTGTGTGAAGTCAAAATTATTAGCCCTCCTGTGAATTTCTTTTTCTTTTTCAAATATTTCCTAAATGATGTTTAGAGCAAGGAATCTTTCACAGTATTTCCGATAATATTTTTTCTTCTGGAGAAAGTCTTATTTGTTTTATTCTGGCTAGAATAAAAGCAGTTTTACATTTTTATAACCATTTTAAGGTCAATATTATTAGCCCTCTCAAGCAATATCGTCTACAGAACAAACCACTGTTATACAATGACTTGCCTAATTACCCTAACTTACCTAACTAACCTAATTAACCTAGTTAAGCCTTTAAATTGCACTTTAGGCTGAATACTAGTATCTTGAAAAATATCTAGTAAAATATTATATACTGTCATCACGGCAAAGATAAAATAAATCAGTTATTAAAACTATTATGTTACAGGGGGCTAATAATTCAGGAGGGCAAATAATTCTGACTTATATAAATATACATGTATATACATCCTCTAACTGCTTTAGTATCTGCTCAGATAGCTCATTTACCCAGCATGCCCGCCGAGCACACTTCACTCCACCCCTCAAATTCCTATCAATAAAGAGTGCTACAGCTCATAATGCAGTGCCTTTGAAAAAAAAGGCAGGGGTTTAAATGTTCCTTTACCTATCTCTCCCTTCCCCCCTCCGCTCCATCTAGAAGGGGCCTTTAAGGGGTCCAGGCAAACGCGCTCGTGTGGATTTGTCTGGCCATGCCCAGTTCAGATGCATTAATCCAAACTCTCATTCTCTGCAATTTCCACACTTCCTTCCTGTGCTGCGCCCCGCACCATATGTTCCCAATCGCAAACGGAGGAAAGGTGCTTCTTCCTCCAACCTTGAGCCTCATCCGAGGAACTAAAGGCACACAAGCCAAATAGATGAGAAATTTATCTTCCTCATAAAAAAGGGCCAGACTGCTGTGGGGCTTGTGGAGTAAATCCACGAGATTTCCCTTCCTCTAACACATAATTAAATTGAGTTGTGTTAGAGCGCACATTAAACTGCATATCTCTACCAATTCGCCCTCCTCACGTTTCATACGACAATGTGTGGTCTTAACGGAACTGAACTGTCTTCACAGAGAAGTCTGATAACAAATCAAAACCCTGATGCTTCGGCCCAGGCCTGGCCAATGTGACGTAATAGAAATCTGTCAATCAGCTGAGATCTTTGCACTTTTACCTTCTGGTCGACGCTACAGAGCACTGTGCACCAGAACAGCCCGACACAGAAACAGTTTTTTCCCTCAGGCAATCCATCTCATGAACACTTGATGATAGTAATTATGAAACAAACATCACAACTTGTTATACACTTTTTATACACATAAACACTTATTTAACAACATACTTTACATGCCAATTTGCACATAACAGCTGCCATATAGCGTATATAGTAATATACCTGTACATACACTTGTCAATTTGTATATTTGCATTCACTATTTACTTTTATTTTTAAAATATATTTATTATCAGTTTTTGTCCTGTCTCTGTAATTCTGTTGCACTGTAGAAGCTCTGTCACGAAAACAAATTCCTCGTATGTGTGAACATACATGGCAATAAAGCTCTTTCTGATTCTGATTCGTTGTTTTTCTTTATTATTATGATTATTCTGATATCTATATCTAAAGAACGTGATGGCCATGCATAGAATAACATTTAAACAATTGCTCAAATTAAGTGAATCCAGATTTTGCACAACATGCAGTCAATCTACACTGTAAAAAATGCTGGGTTCCACACAACTGATTTGTGTTAGGACAACATAAAGGAATTACATTAACTTATTAGCTTTTATACATTTAAGTGGATTGAACATAAAATAATTAAGTTGTCCCCCCAAAAAACAAAAAAATTGTGTCAGCTCATTTTAAAAAAGTATTTTGAACAAGCAGCAAATGTAATTTTTTGAGTGTACTTAAAATATTAAATATGTGAAATATGTATTTCTATCAGCATCATTTTACAATGTTTTGGGTTTGATTGAAGTGCTGATATTAAATTGTTATTTGCAATGTGCAGCTGATATGCTTCACCTTCCGGTTTCTTTCACCTTTTGTGAAGCTGTTTTGGAACGATAATTATTGTGAAAGCGCTATACAAGCAAACCTGAATTGATTTGTTCCCATCACATTTCCTAAAAAACATAATGAGGAGTATATTTTGTATTACAGATATTTTAAAAAGTCATACATAACATACAAAAGTGTTTCAATAATAAAGTCTAGAAACAACTATGTTATAGCGTAACACGGCTGCATGTATTTCATAAAAGTACATTTAAAATTGTAATATTGTACTCATAAACAAACATTGTATTCTATTTATTTTAAAAACTTTTATCAATTAAAATATAATTTATTATGTGTGTATTATATATTTATTAATTTATTATATGCTGTAATGGCAAACATAAATTTGCAGCAGTCTAAAAGCACACGATCCTTCAGAGACTGTTGTAATATTATTTGTTTATCAAGAAAGATTATGTATTATTATTATGGAAAACAGGTGACAGGGTGGCTCAGTGGTTAGCACTGTCGCTGGTTCGAGTACCGGCTGGGCCAGTTGGCATTTCTGTGTGGAGTTTGCATGTTCTCCCTGTGTTGGAGTGAGTTTCCTCCGGGTGCTCTGGTTTTCCCCACAGTCCAAAGACATGCGCTATAGATGAATTGAATAAACTAAATTGTCCGTAGTGTATGTGTGTGTGAATGAGTGTGTATGGGGTTGCAGCTGGAACATATGCTGGATAAGTTGGCGGTTCATTCCGCTGTGGCGACCCCTGATGAATAAAGGGACTAAGCCGAAGGAAAATGAATGAATGAATGAATGAATAATGTAGAAAACATTATTCAAGTTCTGTGAAAAACCTCATGCTTTTATTCAGAATAGATAGATTAACAACATTTATTTCAATGAGTATTTTTTCTGTAGCAATGTTACTGACCTCAAACTTTTTTTAAAAGTATATAAAGAGGACTCTTAAGATGATTTACTTATTCCAGGCACTTAAAAAGCAGTGAATAAGGGAGAAAGACAGAGGACCGTATGTGAAGCGCTATTTTATCAGACGAGACGTGCCTATGATTACTGCTGATTCTCAAGCATGCGCTGGATGCATCTAACACGCTGTGCACAAAAGGATTACGCTGTCACACCCCCGGGTGCTTGCAATCAAGGCGGTGTTTATTGCATCAGGAAGATTTATTTTTATTGAGCTGCTCATTAGCAGGGTTTAATCAGAGCCCTATCTTATGACTGTTCTAACACTGATATCGCATCGCTCATCAGCTGGGCCAGAGAAAAAAGCAAACACACTCGAGTCTTCTCCCTCGGAAACTCTCAGCCTCTTCTACATCACACACAAGGACGACACCGTGAATTATAGTTCACAAATGCTGACATTAAATCAGAAACATAAAGAAGGAAGTTTGTAAAGGGGGAAAGAAAACATTCATTCATTCATTCATTTTCTTTTCGGCTTAGTCCCTTTATTAATCTGGGGTCGCCACAGCGGAATGAACCGCCAACTTATCCAGCATATGTTCTATGCAGCGGATGCCCTTCCAGCTGCAACCCATCTCTGGGAAACATCCATACACACTCATTCACACACATATACTACGGACAATTTTAGCTTACCCAATTCACCTATACCGCATGTCTTTGGACTTGTGGGGGAAACCGGAGCACCCGGAGGAAACCCACGCGAACACGGGGAGAACATGCAAACTCCACACAGAAACGCCAACTGACCCAGCCGAGGCTCGAACCAGCGACCTTCTTGCTGTGAGGCGAACGTGCTACCCACTGCGCCACCGCGTCGCCCAAAAGAAAACATAGGCTGGAAAAAAAATACCTTTACACTTTTGCAAAACTTACTCATACATTCATAATTCACTGCCGTTTCCATCAAAAATTAATGTTTAGTGACAGCAAACAAACTTCAGAAACTTTTATCTGTGCACTGAAATTACAACTATGCTAATCGATTTTAATGACTTGTTTTGACATGGACATTAGACATTATATGTTTAAAGGCACATTTTGATGTTGCATTACTGTACATAAACAACTAGTGTTGTTAAAAATATAATAAAATATTTGGTAGATAATAACACTTAAGAAGATATTTCACCCAAAAATGTTTCATTCCAAACATGATTGAGTTTCTTTTTTTCTGTTGAGCACAAAAGAAGATGATCTGAATTTTGGAAACCAGCAACCATTGACATCCATAGTAGGACCAAAAAAAATACTATGTTAGTCAATGGCTGCTGCTTTCCAAGATTATTCCCTGTATCTTTTTTGTGTTCAACAGAAAAAAGAAACATGTTTGTAACTATTGAATGGCAGAATTTTTATTTTTGGGAGAACTATACATTAATAGGCGATTTCAGAAAAGCTAGCGATTGACAGGCAGGTTGGACAGCCTATTGCACTCAAAAATGATTTTGCTGCTTGTTCAAACTACCTACTTAAAATGAGTTAAAACAACACAATTCTTGATATTTCTTTGGGGATAACCTAACTGTTTCATGTTCAAACCACTTAAATCTATTAACTTAATCGATTTGTGTTGGAACAAAATGAACGAATTGTGTGGAACCCAGCATTTTTTCCCAGCATGTGTAATGTTCACACATTTTAGTTGGTCGAAGTTTTTGTTTTGGTTCTACACCTTCCACAGATAATATAAATACAAAGAACATTTAGACCACTGACTTAATGAGTGCTATTGATATGTGATGAGACTTTCAACCAGAATAACAAGACTTTTAAACCAAATCAGCAAACCTGCCATTACTTTTGAAACAAATCGATAAGACTTTTTAACAGTATTAAAACATAAATAACAGTTGTCCTTTCTCTCTCTTTACTGTGACAGAATGTTCACGTGCACTGCAGATCTACTTGGCCATACCTCCTCTCTCACTGATTGACACATTCAGTCCAGCTTAAGTGTTTTGTTATAGTGTTAAAGCACCCCAGTTTCTCTTTACATTCACTAAAGACATGACCACTGCCTATATTCAAGCATACTTTCCATGACAGGAAAACACAAGTGTAAAAATGAATGAACAAAGAGAAACAAAACACATGTGCAGTAGTATATTAGATCCATATTAATGCTACAGCACCCAAATTAAACCAGCAGGTGTTTTATTATTGTCAATCAAAAACAAGAGAAAGAGAAAAATCTATCACTTTTTTGTAGCTTCAACAAAGAGAAATCTGAATTTGTTTCATACAAGGGAGAACATGCAGTGTTACTTTACATCTGGCTTACCAAACTAACTTAGATGTAATGTTAAAATGTATACAAAAAACATTTATATGTCAATATATGTTCAAGGTAGAGACGACAACAACACTACAAACACTGCATTAGCCACAAGAAACGATAAAAAAAATAAATCTACATAAGGGATGTTAAATTGCCAAAAGATTAAAGATTAACCTTAGTGCAACTCATCAAACATTTCGTTTCCAAAGTGCACAACATGCATACAAAAATCACCTAAATAAATTAGGGCTGTGCAATATATCAAAAAAATATCGCAATACCACAAATGGTTTATCATAAATGAGTATACATTAATCCAAAATTATTTTTGTGTGCCTGATTTTACTAGCGCACTCCCTGAAAGACATTTCAGCACATCAGGCAATAGTTACATGTCAACGTGCATCTCTGAAACCAAGCAGAGTGGATATGCTGGTTTTCTTGTCCAAAAGCCTGCAATGATTTTAGTCTACATTAGTAACTGGACTCTGTTTCAAGTGTTTCTGCTTTCCTGATTGTTCTTGATGTTTTTAGGTTGATAAAACTATATCAGTGCAGCAAAGGGGAGGTGATATTTGTTTTTGTTTGTTTACACTGTAAAAATGTCTGATCTCTTTTATGGAACAGCAAAACATGGTCATTCACTTTCTGAAATTGTAGTTATGCTTTATTTTCCCTGAAATAATACGAAACACATGTTGATTATATCTGTTGTTTCAAATATTGTACCGCATATTGAATATCGCATTATTTAGCAAGCTATCACATATCATAATTTTTCTGAAATATCGTACAGCCCTACAATAAAACAATAAATTCACATTCAGCCAGATTTACATTCATCTGTTTCAGATAAAGGTTTTTAAAAAGGACACTTAAAAGGACAGCCCTGTGATTGAGTGCTGCAAAATATGCAAGAAGCAAAGCTACATCGCTTTGCAGAAATGTCGCCACAGGCACGATTTTCCAATGAGCCTACACTGTTAGACTTTGCCAAAATTTTACAGTTATTTACTGTAAAAACGGCCAGTAAAATAGTTCATACATTCTTTACAGCTCACTACTGTAATATGCACCGCATTGTGGGTATTTTTTTACTTTTACAGTAATTTACTGCATATTAGGAATTTGCGGTATTCTACTGTAATCAAAGTAATCAAGTACTGCTACTGTAGTTGTAAAACATCTTGATTAACATCTTGTATCACAAAACATATTTAAAATAGATTGATGAATGAAAATTACTTTTGTAAACCATTGAAAATGGATATAATAACAATGAACAATAAAAATACTGTTGTACATGACCTTGTCACTTGCTTGGAATTTATTCAATTCAATAGTAAATACTAAAAATAAAGGTTTTGTATTGCTAGTGTAAAATGTAAGTAAATTACTGTAAAATTACTGTAAACATTGTCAAACTGTAAAATTAAATTCTAGTAATTGACCCTAAAAATAAGTTGCAGAAAGGTTATTTTACTGTAAGATGAAATTGCAGTAGTGCCCTGCTACTGTAAAACACATTAACAGGTAAGTTACTGTAAAGGGGCAGTTGCAGTTGCACAGTGCTGCCAGTAAGTTACCGCAAAAATACAATAAAAGGTCTAACGGTGTAGCTTGAGGAATACACGCTGTAATATTGATAATTAAAGTGAATAAGTAAAATCCTCCTCCTTGCACCGTGGATCGGGATAAGCCCGTCACAGAAGGGCTCTCAGACGTCATTCTCCCCTGGGCTCCGCTGGAGGAGCAAAGGGTTTTTGCTAGGGCTGGCAGGGCAGAGAAGCTCACGGAGGCCAAGCCCAACAGACAGAACTGCCAAGCCAGAAGCGCAGCCTCATACCTCTTCTGTCCCCTGCAAGAAAACCACCATCTCTGACCATCCTTCTTCCCGTCAGGACAGAGTCAAGGGTATACTCCGACATAAAGAAAAACACTTATCCGCCCATGAAGAGGAGTAAAAGGAAGTGACAGAGCGATATTAATGATGTAATAAACTGATTGATAGCCAATAGCAGCTTATGACCGCTGCCCTCAGAGATCCCATCTGTCACTGGGAGTACCGAGCCAAAATGACACGGGCTACATAACGCATGCTAGCTTTCTATCGATTAACTCTCTCTGGCCCTGAGCGGGGGGAAAACACACTGAGACTTAATCGCAAGGTAAAGGGAAGTGTCTCTGCACTGCCAAGAGCTCTTCGGCCCACTATCGCAATCTTTCCCCCGACAAGCATGAACACACGGAGCATTTATCATCATTATGACTGGAAGCCGTGACTCTTGAAGACAAAGTTTCAAACTACTGCGTGAAAGAAGACTAAAGCAGAAATGCAGAATAGAATAATTATTGTTTATTCAATTTGACACTAGGCCTTGTCACAGTGACACTTTCCATACATTAAAGCAAAACAAATGTCATCACTGTAATTACCATGGTAACAAACAAGCGCTGGGCTCCACAATGCAAATCGGAGAGCTTTGCGAAAGCTTTAGCGCAAGTACATCATTTTTAATTTATTACTCCAAATCCTTCAAAAGACAAATTAAAAACGAGGAACAAATCAGTGGTACACACTAATCCTCAAGTCTTTTTCAAGAGAAGAGATTGAACTTCAATTTGATTGGTATTTTGCACAGTAGGAGAGAGGAGGGGTGGAGGGAAAAAAATCATTTCAGACTCCAGTCCTAAAAATACCAGGCCACATTAAGTGCAAATGTGCTCGCGACTAAATCTATACATAGAGGGAGGCTGAGCTGGCTACTACAGAGGATTAGGACCCAGCACTACAATGTTTGTCGCCATCAGCGTTTTGTGTATCTAAAATGGAAATCCTGATAGAAGTATCAGGGCACAGGTCACGTATGGCCCAGTGCTCACTCGCTGACTCTGCCCGCCACTCACTGTGAGTTTGGAGTGTATATTGGTGACCCCATCCACAGCGCTGTGTTCTTTACATGACAGACTAGCTGTTTATTGGCCAAGTGCGAGTGGGAGTGAAGGAGAATCTTATTTTGCCCACTTCACCACCTGCGCAGCAAGGCTGGGCCAGGCCGAACTGCTGGAACCAGCTCTTATCCTGCAAAGTGGGGAAAGTTTTTGAGTGAACGTGCGAGGGGTGGAGAAGTGATGTATAATGAACAGAGGTGATGAGGAGAAGCCTCTTGCTCTCTGAACAACAGCGAAACAAAAGACAATTGTGGTGTGTAAAATTGCATTTATACACAAGTTTCTGATTAATGGTGTGCATGGAAATAAATACCAGCAGTAATGCACATTTTAAAGAGAGAGCTCACCCAAAAATACAAAATGCAATTCAATGAACAGACCCTTTTTTCAGACTGTTGGATGACATTTTTCACATTTATGACCCTGTGCTGAAATTCAGTAAAACCACACTCGTTTGTGTAATATTACTAAACTATATCATATCTTAATATTGGTTTTAGCAC